>JAQIWH010000717.1:0-42073 GCA_034695005.1 Cryptops parisi | reverse complement strand
TCGCTCTTCTTCACCCTCTTCTGCTGGCTGCTGCTTCTTCTTCTTCTTCTTCTTCGCCCCCTTTTAATGAAATTTCGTGGCGCAACCACCCACTCGCGCCCGCTGGAAACTCAATCGCTTTCATTAAATTATAGGTGGTGAGCGTATTTAGAAACGCCCATGATGACGGTGTTGGCGAAGAGAAAATGAGACGCGATCCTGAATTCCTTGTCGTTTCTACAGTAGTAGGCGACAAAACTCGACAAAAATACAGCCATTCCTAAGATAGGTTTACACATCTAATTCGTTGTGTTCATTGGACACGTGTGAGAAGTTGAAAGCAATATAGTTTTGAAACTGTAATAGCTTTTTTGTTAGAACGGTATAGTCACTGATGGGGTCATCTAAATGTGGTATACGATTTCATAGTTTTTATATGATTGTGCTCAACATATATGAATTTTACCAAGTTGCTCAAGAATTTTTCATGGTAATTTTTTATTTAACTTCAAAGCGCCAATACCAACAAGTTTTGGTGATACTTCAACCCAGTTTCAGTTACCCTATAATATATTGTACAGGATGTTACACAAGTGTGTAATCCTAACATAATATTATTAGAATGACTTACATGTAGAGTCATGGTGTCAGACAGAGACACAGTGAACGCCTCTTTAGATATTTTTTCATACGACTCTTATCATAGGAGTCTTATGTAAGTGTCAAGCCTAGTGGTGTAGTTTAGTTTTTCAAAATTGGAAAAGTGCTCTTTACGCGCCTTCAGCTTCTGAAATTTTACAATATTTGTTTTTTATATATTTTGTGATGTATTTTGTATTCTCGTTGTTTTTCGTGTTTTACACGAAAAACAACATACGAATAAAAAAAAATACAGTATTTTATTTTACGATCTAACGATGTGTAAATACTGTTTTTAGTAGTTAGTAACGAATTGAAGAGCTTCGAGCCACATAATGGTAAGCCGCACTTTTCAAAAAATGACATTTTTTACATCAAACCGTCCCTCAGTACTGTTCTAGCTTGTTACTTCACCACTTCCTGAATTTTCCAGAACATGGCAGCATAATATAGAGAGAATCACCTTGTTGCTCAGCATGATACTTTATAAAGTTTCCAACCAGAAAAACGGCTTTCCTGAGCAATTTCAAAAATGTTGTTTACCATTATGATCCCGAAGCCCTTCAATTAATCGGGAAATAAATAGTTTTTATTGATAGCGACATATACATCAGTGCCGATACAGTAACTTTTGGGATTGACCTGAAATGGCAGAAAGCCTCCGTGCAGTTGGTGAGCTCCTTAAACATCATATACCCACCTATTTACCTGAAGTGTCAACTGGTGTTTAGTTTATCGCCTATGCCAAGGCTAGAGTAAGACTCGCGAGGTGATCTCAGATAGACATACTGTTAGTAGCGAGTTTTTCCTTCGATTTTCATATTTTTTTGATCAGCTATGGTAGCACTGGGATTTACATACGGGTTCTAAGCTTATAAGTAACTGAAGAGAAGGTGATTTTGGAAAACGAAGGGTGACAGTTGGCGGCCGAATTAGAACGCGTTTAAAAGGGGAGTCCAATTACACTTTGGGAGCACCGAAGCTCGGCTCGGGGGGGCGTCCTAATTAAAAATGACGACGACGTGTCCCCCGTTTTTCTGTGACCCGGGTGGCGACAGCAGCTCTTCTTCTCGTTGTTTCCATCCCCCACCGAACGACAATTGGTGATAACTCGTCTAATCACTGCGCATAATTCGCGGGGCGAGGGGTGTCGAAATGGGCGCTATTCACCTCGTAATTGTTGCGACCGACTGCGGCGTCGGCGACGTTCGGGGGCCCCTGTCTTGATCGGGGGGCCCCCGCCTCGGGACACGAACACACACTCGGTGCCAGGCGCACGCCCCGCGCGTGTCAACGCAAGCTGCGCGCCCCTATTTGTTTGTTGCACGCCTAATGAAAGCCTATTCAGCCGCTGGGTAATTGTATTTTGCGGCAGTAAAAGCAGCGTGCTGAGTCTTTTGTCGACGGCGACGAACACGAAGACGACGTCGACGACGATGATGGTCACCATCACTAACATAACAAGACACTACACAACACTTTTTCCACAACCTGCTTTTTCCCTCTTAGATTTTTCTCCCACCGCTATTTTGACACTTGCGAAGCTCAGTCTAAATCCTCTTTTCTTTCCATTATCAGTTCTTCTTTTTAGATCGGGGAAGGGTTGAAGGGTGCTTTTTATATCACTCAGTGTGGAGAGAAATGGAAGGGTTATTTTCCGAAAACGTCGAATAAATCAAACATTGATTATAACTCCTTTAAAATGGAAACACTGCAGCGGATAATTCCAGCTTAGTGGTGTGCAATTGCGCCACATGTGGCGTAAGCCTACACCTCAGAGCACTTTTTCGGAAATTTTCACTGAGCGACAAGTCTCACAATTTGCACCTTTTGAGATCGAATAATGGTAGCCTAATATTTTGCCACCTAGTTGAAAAAGCATAAGATGATATTGCATTATCGTTTTTTCCATGAAAATCTTAATATACGTGTTTCATTGGTGAATGTTTTTGCACAACAGTTATATAATTATTTTGGTTCACTAGGCGACGACGTCCAGTTCTTCACTGGATGACACAATTGTCGCTCACAATCGTCTTAAAAAATGCTTTGGTACTCCTTGTGTTCAAAAACGGAACAGGTATTAGACCCGTTCATTCGCTCATGCCCCAACTAACATACATCGCAAGAATTTTCGAATAACGAGCAGCTGAGAATATTTCTCACGTCGCACAGCGATGAAATGTATCGTATAAAACCTTGCCTATATCGGGATATTTTGTACACGTTCAAACAATTTTTGTCTCGTCTCGATGCTTAATACGGTTTTTGTTTTACTTGTTTTTACATTTATCATTCATTTATTTTTTTCTTAACTCTACGCTCAAATTTAGTGAATTTTGTTTTATTTATGTACCTTCATTTTTACAGTACCGGTACTATAATTCTCAAAGTATGTCTGATCGCTCTAACGACACGGAATTTTTACACAACGTTCTGCCGCGAATTTCTAAGTCAACGTAAATGTTTTTAGTCCTGTATGTCAATCCCGAAATAATGTCGCCTGAAGTTGGTCATTGTCTCACAGAGTGGTTATGTCGATGATTACTACACGAACCTATCATAACAACTAATTAGCATCGAACGACATTGATGCCACGATGATTGGAATCTATCGTTAGTAACACCCGGCAACTGTTTAAAAAATAAAACGTTTCAATTACACGGATTCGAAAGGGGGTTAAAACAATGAATGAATGTTGTCAAGCAACATGAGATACCATCTTATTATTAACCACAATAATAATGATAAGAAAAACCCAGGTGATGTACTTCTGTTAGTTTTATATAAATACAATGCCGAGGTTAGTAAGCGAACTATATTTTGTATTATTAACCTCAATTAACAGGATTTTGAAATACACTCTTGCCATGAAACCAAACTGGCATTGAAGTCAAAGTCATTTGGCTAATAAAAATTTTATTTAGGTAAACCATAATACAACATGACAGTTCATTTTCAGTCCAATTTTTAGCATTCTTCTTGTGCAGTTTTGAGTTACGGTAGAAAACGCAACAGAGATTTTAATAATTAATCACTTTAAATCAGATTAGACTACTTTTTAATAGGCAAAAAAAAAATTGTTTTTTTTGTGATATCACTTTTTGTTTAGATAATTGCTCCCTTTTTTTTTAAAGTTTTCTCCCTTTCTTATCTGAACGCTATCTGACCCGAGTTACACATTCATCATCGCTATATAACTAAAAACTGCTGTTGACGGTGAGGCCGATATTTCAGCTTATTATTCTTCCATGAAATAGCAATTTGCCTAATTATTTCTCTGGAGAATCGGTTGTGCCATCTGGCGAGGCGGAGTAGTCGACATCCTCCTAAGTTTTATGAGCCACAAGAGATCTCACTTTCACCTCATTCATTTCCATACTTCATACACTAATATTCTAGGTACCTCGTAGGGGAGAAGAAGTGTGGTTGGTAGTCGTGATTTTTCTTTTTTCGGTGTCACCGATTTATAACTGCTACAACACCCCTTTTGTCAATGTGTGTAGCGGAAATCAGATTGGTGTAACCGTAACTAACAACTCTCAAATCACTGGAGAATGATTTTTATTTTTCAAAAAAAAAAAAACCGCAAGAATCACAAGAATCGTATTTTTTCATTGAAGCAATATTTTTCAGTATTATAAGATGTATTTTTGGATTGGTTTATTTAATGATTATTTAGTGTATTCAGTAAGTACTGTACTTAAAACTAAATAGAAAAATTAGTTAGAAACTAATTCAACAACATATTAATAACATACTAAAAATGTATGTTAAACCAGTAACTTAGCAACGTGGTTGAAATAGGCGTCTACCCAACAAGCGTTTTTGTAGAGGGTTAAATAATATAACAATTTTTGTTATTTTTAACAAATTTCTATACATTTTTGATGATGTAAATATTATTTCATCTAGTTTTTGATTTTGACTTTGTAAGTTGCAATAATTTCATTATAGAAAGTGTCAGTGGTTACAAGTTAAAATGAGACATTATAGTACTGTAGTATACTTTTAAGGTACGTCTTCCTTTTTTCTTTTGCAGTTATATGTTGGGTTTAGTTGTCGCGTGTGTGTCTGTGTTGTTGACTGCTCGCAGCCATTTGGAACAACGGTACCAATGTTTTCTCGCGTCAACGAGCCGTTGTTGTGTGTTTTGTCATTGGTGATGAAGCGGTGGGAGGAGCTTAATTGGTGGTCCGAGTGGAAGCCCTAATTAGCCTAACAAGCAATGTCACGTCGTCGTGGTCCAGCCTACAAACCCGTTGGATGATGAAAGGGATCAACTGCAGCAGCAGCAACGCTGGCCCTGAGCCACTGCAGGCAAGTCACCACCCTAGTCGTGTGACACAACTCTCGGACAGTGGACCACTTTCTAATTAATTCAGCTAATAAGTGGGGCGAGAGAGAGAGTAGCTAGTTTCCTCCCCCATTCCCTTCTTCTTTTTTTTCGTGACGTCAAAGAGACCAAAGGTCACGAGCGAAGGGTTCCCCGAAAGCCATTTGCCAACGCGAGCGTCAACGTGGACAATATGTCGGGGCCGAGAGTTTTATTATTTGCCACCTCATTGAACGCGCGTAACTGCGGCCAGGGTTGACACCAGTACAAAATACAGACATCAATAAAGTTGTCCCCGAGAATTAGTCCAAGAGGACGAGACTTCACCCCCTCGGTATCGTTACGAAAATTCTCCCCTTCCCTCTTTATTTTGTTTCTCTCTTTCTCTCTCCCGAATTTTATGGCGAACTCGAGGGGAGAAGGCGAAAATCCAAGTCTAACCCGAGATTGACACGTTTCACAGAAACCAGTAGAAGTTTAAATGTGATTCCTATCACCTCGGTGTGACAATTTGCATTTTAAATGCGACCTATTGTTGTTCACAAAACAGATGGTGGGGGAGTGAAGCAACACGTTGGTGGGAATCGATACATTTTAAATATTGGAATAAAACTCAGAGATTAATGTTGTGATTTTTCGCTTATTTCATTGCTAGGTCGACATTCTAGACAGGGTGTTCCAGGAAATGGGAAGTCGTTAATGATACGAGATAACGTTTTTCCAATACATTTTTAATTCCTCGAATTCATTAAAAACTGCGTTACCAGATGTTTCGTTACTAAAATATATGTTTATAAAAATACTTCCGAAGGGTGATTTTATGGTCAAACTATACTACACGTAGTACATACTGTATATTATATACTACGAATCATACATTATCGTCACGTCATAAAACAAAGATATCTGGGTATGTGTCACTAGTATTAGTGTATAATAGACTATTTTCTCAAGTTTGTTTATATTTGTTGCTGGTGATGACATAGACGTGAGTAGACACTTTCGCTCTGACAAGCAGGAAATGAAACGTAGCGTGGGTATTTTTTTATATATATATTTTTTTGGTACTATTTCTAGTCCGGATGTTGAGGGAAGAAAAGGAGTCACGAGAGTACAGGGTGAGAGAGGGGTTTGACAAATGAAAGACGAACTCGAGCTTCTTTTTTTTTTTGCGCCATGGGCTTTCTGGTCATCCGAGAGCTTTTTTTTTTGTCCTCGTCGCGCCAGATCAGACATTCAGAGAATCCTTTATAGAGAATGTGTTGTGTGCAATAAAACGTTTAATTTGGAACCCCACTTTTGGGTGTGTTGTTCACTGAGCGGAGAAGTTAAATTCCAAAATGTAATATACCTCCCACTATTTTGTCGATCGCGTGTTAGATTTTTTCAATGTTAAACTAAAATTTATTACAGTATGTCCTTTGTCATACTATATCATAAAAAGTTTTATACTCGTAGTATTGTTTATGATCATGATCATAAATCCTTATACCGGTAGTATAATTTATCAGAAATGCTTTTGCTTTACTTAAAATGAGTATGGTATAGTACGTCTAAAGGTATGATATGGTATAGTAAAATGAATATAAGTTAATATATTTTTATCATATAAAGTGTATTTCACCGCAAATACTTAATCATGAAATGTTAAGTATTTTATTTATAATGATCAAGTTTAGTATATTTTTTTAACATAACCTTTTTTTGTTAGTGTTGAAACAATTTTTCATTCTTGCTTCATTGTTATTTTAATTAATTTAGGAAACCCCTATTTATTCTAGTAAATTATACATGGTATATATATTGCAATCCGCTTAAGATGCTGAAAATAAGAAAACAAAATTGGTTGGTTGGAGTTTTTCAAGATGAACTTGAAATGTATTAACCGGGTTGTAGTTTTGTAGAATTTTTCCAAGTTTAGGTCTTTGGGATAAATAATGGACTAAGGCTAATCCGTGGTATGTTTTCGAAAAGGCTGCGTCAACTGATTGGCATGATGAGGATCTGTTAATCTGCTTATCAGTTATTTTAGTGAAGTAGCTATGGACATGAAAGCATGAAATATTTAGCAAAATTGCGTGCACCTCTATTAACACGCTATACGAAGGTGCTTTTACGATTTTGTAATGCTTTTCGGAAGGTAGCGAGTTATATAGCCTCTTATGTACGCGTTGTACTTTTATGACCGACTTGGACCAATAAAGTGGGATGGTGTCAAATCCCATTGGGGTCGCTATTGTTTTTTTTTCTCCAACCTATTTGTTATTTTGTTTTCTGACCATGTAGGCGAAAAAAAAGACGATAATCAGAAATGCGTATCATGAAACTTTAATGAGAAAATAAAAATTGAGGTGTTGTTTGGTTTGTCATTGGGTCGTGTTGTGCGAATGTAGCGTGTTTAGTGAAAATTCTTAAGTGAAATTTTCGCCAATTAATTGACGTTTTATAGGTTCTGGGAAGAAATGTTTATGGACGCTAGCTAGGTGGATTGGTAAAGTTTGTACGAAGCAAATGGCCACCTGATCAATGTGATTTCGTGGCAAATGTAAACAGGCCGCCACGTGTGGAGTGAGTTTAGTGGCAAAACGATGGGCGTGACAGAAAATATCCGGAAAATATTTTTTTATGAATAGTGTTGTCCCCAACCATGAAAGGTATCGATCACGTTATCAAAGCTTTTTTGCCGATGGCATGATGGTGATGATGATGACAATAATAATAATTTAGTTTTTCGAATAGAGAGGGTTGCTGTTGTTGTTGTTCCTTGTACAGCACTCGCAAAGAGACGATAAAGGAGTTACATGTTTCGAAATGACTTGTTTGCTTTTCACTCCAACTGACACATAAGGATGTTATTTTCTTTATGATTATTTCCAATTCGCTAGAAACGTTTTTTTATTTATTAGGTACAGTAGATCTAACTGATAGATAGCATTGTGCAACTGCTATAAAATTTATTTATATGATACAAAGTTTTCATTTTAAAATTATTTAGTAATGGGTTTTCATAGTGCAAGAGGATTAAAAAGGGGCTTATGCATTTGAACGTTTTATATATTTTTGTCATGTCGATTGATTTCTGTATAGTCAGTTAGGGATGCAATAACCTATACGTTGTAATTGAAATTTTAAAATGTGTTAAAGTTTTAATTTTTGTTCAAAAAGTTGTTTCCATACAAAAGAGTAGCCGATAAATTCCGTTGAAACGAATTTCGATTTCTAAAAAGATGAATAGTCGTGGAATTTGTATTAGATATTTTAATACCACAAAGACGTCGAAATCGTTTTGTTCAAAAATAAATTATTTTATGTAAATGTATTTATTATTAACTAAAGTTCTGCTTGCTTGACACGTTACATTTTAAGCTTACGTTTTAAGGTAAAAGTTACAGAAATCTAACTTAGGTGATATGACGTTCTTTGTAAACATCGCGTTAACATTCTTATGTGCGTTAAAACCATGGCAAATGTAATTTTCGAAAGCCATTGTCGTTTTTCAGTACTAGCAGAAAACCCGTGCTGCACCTTTGATATGACATTTGCCAGTTCGTAAGTTGTCTGTAGTGTTATGTAGAAAACATAAAAAAGGTGCTATGGTGGAAAGCCTGACAAAGCTGTAGCGACGTGTCGTGTTTTGCTGGAAAGCTTTAAAAAGGTGTAGTCCTGTTAAAGCGCAGTCCTGTTAATAGTGACAGCTGAAAGCTGTCACTATTGCCCCATCATGCTGAAAATCCTGACAAAGTTATTTCTCTTATTTAATGTTGACTAGTGTAAACTATGTGGATTCAGTTTGAGGTCTGACACCACGGGGGAAGGTTTTCTCGGGGTTCTCCTGTTTTCTTCTGCATCATAAAATCCTGTTCCATGTTTATCATCCCCATTTTATCGTCATTTCTGTATTTTTAATTTCAATAAAGTCTGAGGGACAAATGACATAACCAGTCGGTGCCCTCGTTAAACTCCAAGTATACTTACCTAATAGTGTAAGAAAACACTTTAGTTGCAATAACAATGTTTTATAACAATTCCATCACTTAGATATGTTTTCCCGATGAACTGAATCGTTGAAACTTAAACAACTTTGATCCATGAAACTTCTAGAATCGTTTAGAATACAAAAATCCCGTTTAACTAGGTGCAATCGTTCTCGAATTTAGTCAAACATGACAGTCACAAAGCTTTCTGTATAATAGACTAGCTGATTTCACTCGGCGTTGCCCGGGTGATATTTAAAGTTGATGTTGTTTAATGCTCAGCTGCTCAAATTTTTTTAATTTGCTTATAATATCAATAACACTTTTCCACGTGCTACCAAACGTAGAAATGACAAATAACAGGAAAAACAAACAAACATGTTAGGGTTGTAGTAAAGTTATCAGTTAGGAAAGGAAGTTGAAGATTTAGTTGGGAAAACGGTATATTGGGGGGGGGGGCTTACCATTTAGTTAATTTTGATAAGTTCTAGAGTGATTTTTCAAAATTTGGTCCTGGTCGATCAAAAGGACTAAGAGTACAAAACGGACACACAAACGCACAGACTTCCTGTTTTGTATATACTGTATATATATATTATTCTTTTGATTTTTTGTTTTGAATTCTTTACGTCATCATTGTTTTAATTGAAAACTTAGCACAGTTGTACAATGGGAATGTAAACCATACCTGCCAAATTAAAAACATATTACGTACAGTACAATGCTGCAGAAATCAGCGTCTTGCATAAAGTAAATTATCGCCAATTTTTTAACGGTAACTCGACAATGAACGCTAAAATAATTTGTTAGTTGTATGATTTTTTTGTCGTATTTTATAAACATGCGCATTTCTTCGAAGTTTGTCGGAAATGGAATTTTTCATGGTTAATGAAGTGAACATTTTGTCCTTACCTTTGTTGAAGGCTAGATCAAGTGGTTCTTGTTTAATGTTGACTTGACAACTGTATTGCGTTGT
Organism: Cryptops parisi; assembly: GCA_034695005.1. Taxonomy (NCBI): domain Eukaryota; kingdom Metazoa; phylum Arthropoda; class Chilopoda; order Scolopendromorpha; family Cryptopidae; genus Cryptops; species Cryptops parisi. The sequence goes on along the minus strand of JAQIWH010000717.1, from coordinate 32,168 downwards.
TGAAGAAGGTGCCGTTAAACCAATTGCAGAACCGGGTGACGTTCTTGGCGAGTAGTTCAAAGGTTCTGAATAGTCTTGCCTGAAATAAGATGATGTACATTATTAATATCGTAAGAGAAATTTTGATTGGTGGTATCTCGATTAGTTTTGTCATTAGGACTCACCTTGTAGGTTGAAGCTGGTTAGAATAATTACGAGGCACCTGTTGTGCTGGATGGTAACTCGACGTTACTCCTGGTTTGTCGTTCCCAGAAACGCTGTTATCGTGGCTACCGTAACTGTAACGGGAAAAAATGACTCATTGAAAAAACCAGCCATACTATCAAGTCTAATTGAAAATAATTTTGAAAATTTGTGACAACATTTTAAAGACTTTTCATCGTAATTACGTATAGCATACGACACTAGTTTAAATTTGTTAATATTTTTTTCTAGAGATTTTGACAGTGTAATACTGTTTATTAAGATGAAATTTGAGGTCGAAACCGAAGTCAGTTTTGACTCGTGAAAAGTGGATTACAGCTCGCGTTTCGCGTCAACGCAGTCGAGACAACGTGTGACACTCACTCGTCATTATGCAAATTCGAATTAGCGAAACCACAAATCCTGAAGACCCGTTAAAAGTAGCGTTGAAATTGTAATAGTCTTTCGAATCTATTTATTGACAACGCTGTTGCAGTTTATATACGGGGTGTCGTAGTACTCTGAAATGGTTTCAATATTTCAGTTGGAACGTACATTTTTTTACATTTTGGAGGAAATTCTATATGAACGGAACAGAAATATAATCGAAACAGGGGGTTGGTGGTTTTCTTGTTTTAAATATTCGGATGATGCGAAAAATTTGATTTGTAGGTTTTTTGTTTTTTTTCGTGGCTCGTTAGTTAGTAAGTAAATAGGTATAGACGAGTGTTTAAACAGCAAGTTAGTTCGAGACTCAGTCGTGGTGCTGAGTGATAGATGGCGTTCGCTTGATCGCGCACGCGCGTCTAGAACTAGTAGTGGTAGTCGTAGAAGATTGACTTCCGGTGGCGTCGCCGCGCCAACTGCTATATGAGGACGCATTAGTGGGAGCCGTTGAATTCGATGATCTTCCCCTCGAGGCAATCGCCATAAATTAAGCATCATTAACACCATCAGTGATTTACATCAATCGTGGATAAACAAGGGGAGCGAACCTTGTTCTTGAAGAATGGCTCCATTTTTATTTCTTTTTAAGAATCTCGGTTGTTATCAACGCGAAAGACGTCATTTCTCTTTTCGCTCTTCATCTCGACAATATTAGGTGTGAAGAGAAAAGAATTTGAAGTTTTCGAAAATACAAACGTTAGTGTGAACTCATTTGAGATTGGTACAGGTTAGGTCTGTATGAATTAGCGACATCGTTTTCTACCGCATAGTGATAATGATGATTTCCAAGTCTCTATAAAACTTGATCAGGATTGGGTTAGAATTGTTACATTATCCAAAGTTTGGATTCTACACTATATGATTGTTTCTGTTGGTTATGGCGTTTTTCCTCCGAAGCTAAATAATGTGAAACAAGAACTTTGACTAAATAAAAGATACGTCACAAATTTTGAAAAATTATAAGCGTTATTGTGAATGTTGCATTCAAGTTAAGTTTGACTGCATTAGCAATGCATTTTTTCTCGTGGATCATGTTTGAAAATCTTCTATCGAATGGCGGTGACGGCAACGTTCAAATTTTTCGACAACTTGGTTACAATTTTACATAATAATAATAATAATAATAATAATAATAATAATAATAATAATAATAATAATAATAATTTTCGGACAATTCATGGGTTAGAATTGTCCATCGTCGAAACTTTATGCTTTGTCTTTGTTGGATGTTTTTTCCCAAAGTTAGGCAACGAAGAACAAGAAAAAAACAACTATATAATCTTTACCGATGTTGAAGAAGAAACACGTTATGAAATATGTAAAACCAAGGGGTTTAGCACCAGCAGGAAAAAACGGGCCATGAACAAGCGTTTAATATGTTCTTAAAGCTAAACTTTTGCTTGTACTTTAGGCCATCGCGTTGACTAAAGTGAAGGACTTTAAGGTTGATACCCCTTGCTCTTGATATCATAGTACGATGATGTATGACGAGGGCAGCTTGAAGTGGCCAGCCAAGATGATCATCATTATTTACCAGGTGGTGGAGGAGATGGAAGAGATGCTATTTTTATGATCATGCGGTTTTGGGCGGAGGTGCTTTTCTTGATGGTATGAATAATGCATGGCGATCAGTGGGCTGGACGTGGATTTTCGACGCCTAAACCCTCTGGAAAAATCTTTTAATCTCGACGACCGAGAGCCCAAGCGATGATTCGCCATGTAGTACTACCTCTTTTACTTGAGCGAGGGGCTATGACTGATATTGCCAACTAAGGTTATTTGTTTTCACCCTCCGAAAGGACTAAAGCGGAGAAATGAAGACGAGCTCTCTTATGAAATTCGAAATGCAGAAGCGGGAGGAAATTAATTTTGACAGAGTTGCGTCAAGACAACGGTGCGGCGCAAGAAAAATGAGGCAATGTTGTTGTGGTGGTAGTTTTCGTACGCTTCGAGTTTCGTCTCATAAGCTTCGAAATTGCAGAGTTCTACATACCACTACTATCCTTATTACAAGTATAAACTACGGAAAGTTTACAAATCTACGTAATAGTTGGTTGTTTTGTTTTTCTCGATGATTTGAGAAATTTGTCTCTCCATGTTTTGTCTTGTAATTGAAAATAAAACGTTATTTTAAATAAACTTCATCTAGACTTGTTTCGGAAATAAAATTTCTTATCAGTTTTTTATTTAAAATATTTTGTCTGTTAACACCATTTTCATAAAACTTGCCAATAGACTAAAATATAGTTTGGATGGATAAGAAATTTCATTCCTCGAAATAAGTCTGAAGTTGGTAAAGTTAATTGAAATAATGAACAACGTTCTGTGCTTTGTTGTGAAATAAATATTAAAATGGGATATCAGCTGATGAACTATATAATGAGGGTGAAATATATATTTAAAATAGATATCGAGATGTGTGTGGTGAGGTGAAACACATACATGTTTAAATTAAAAATCTTTTTTTTAAACAAACAAGTTTTTCATTGATATTAAAATTAAAATGGCTATTTCATGATGAAGTCAAGTAAGAATAATATTTTGCGAATTTATTGACTTGTAAGTTTTTGACAAGATATGGAGAGACAGGTGTGTCATGTCATCCAAAATATTACGGATAACTAACAGCAGCAAAATGTTACATGTAGTAATAACCCAGACATACCGTACATTATTAATGTCGGTTTCATCTCGGAAGAGAAAATTCATTACATAAATATAACGTCAAGTGTTAAAAATGCCCGGTGTCTGACGAGAAAACAAAAAGTCTATAAGAAAAAACAACGCTGATTATAGCGTCGTGTTTTTTATGTATTATCCGCACCTTTGAGGGTTGTTGTATGTGTGTGCGTTTGTGTCCATCTGGTATCCTAAGCGCTTCCGACGTCGCTGATAGGAATGGAAAGGACATTTAAAGCCTGGATTCAACACAAATCACCGAGAGAATTATGAAGCGTTGATGACAGAGCTGACGGGAAATAACACGAGCTTAGCGACGTTGGTGCTGGGGGGATGTTAAAAGACACTGATGGATAGGACACTTTCATCCATGTTTCAATGGATAATATACTATACAGTAGTCTTACTTGAATATGCATCTTGAATAAGAAAGTTGATGGCGGCTGGCCGGTAGAAAATTGCTTGTAAGAAAGATGTTTTGCCGTTAACTATACTGTAGTAACTAACTTAACTAAGTTTTTGGTGGTAAAACTTATAGATATATTAGAAAAGTCATTAACATGTGAAGGTGGAAAAGTAGTTACCGTATATCAACAAAAACCCATCAAAATAATCATTGACTGGATTGGTCCTATTATTAATACAGAATGAGTTTTAAGTACGGTTTCATGTAAATACTAGAAATGCTATTAACTGATGAAAATGTTGAGGTTGGGATATAATAACACTTTGGTGGAGCTCTTTACAATGGTTATTTCCATAAATCTTGAAATGAAATTTCAAGGAAATCGCATTGTTTCATTGAAAACTATTGGTAGTGACTACCAACTTATATTTAAAAAGTTGTGAGCAATAGTCCATTTAGTCAGCATCCACTGTCATTTCATTTAATTCCAACAATTCAACTGAAATCAAAATTGATGCAATGAAAGTGATTAAAAAGACGTGATGCTACTACGACATCTTCTCTGCAACCCAATAATAGTGTGCAGTAAAGTTATTAAGCATCTTTTAAGTTCATATTTAAACTAACCACGCAAACAACGAAAAACTACAATAACTCCGCTGCATAGCCGTAGTGACTTGCAGAAAAGCTGTTGTAGCGGCATCTTGCATTGTAATCACTGTTGGTTTGATCAATTTTTGTTTCAGGTGGATTGTTGGAAATGAATATAATGAAACTAGATTCTGACTAAATGGAACATTGCCTACAACTCACTAAATATGACTTCATAGCTACGACTCATACTTGTCGATGTAACAATGCGATTTCCTTGAAATTTCATTTCAAGGTCAATACATTGCAAAAAGTCCTATCAAGGTGTTATTATATCCAAAACTCAACATTATAGTTATAATAGCTTTTCGAGTATTCCCATGAAACCGTACCTGTATATGAGCCCAAACCCACCCTGTATATGAGCATCGATTTTTTTCAGTAGTTAGCATGTGTTCCGAAGAGTATGCGATTGTTATTTGTAGTTGACCATTTTTTCTTCAGGTAACCAATAACGTTGTTTAAATTTTTTAAGATGAATCTCTCAGCAAAATTAAAGGTGCTATTTTTTGACATTTTTAAAAAATATAAGATCGGTTTATTCTTCACAATAAAACTAACTCTACGAATGGCAACCATCTTAAAGCAACACATATTTCGCGGTCATGCGTTTGCTTTATATTTACGAATCTCTGAAAAATATATCAGTACTATTATAATTTAATAGATTATGATCAATGACGTTTCAAATCAAATTTTGATAAATAACAAATGTCGTCGACTGTCAATCTGATTTCGTTTATTGTCATCCACTAGATTCCACTTACTAAAGAGTTTGTGAGTATATTGCAATAGGATGATGATACAGAGTTGATGGTGGTGGTGGTGATGAAGTTGATCATTGAGCTTTGCGTTACATTAGAGAGGGTCGTGGCAAGATTATAGGAAAAGCGTACACGAGATGGGTATAGTGGAAGTGCGTGGAGTTCTCTACTAGCAGTTTGAGTGGAATGTTCTGATCTTTATCTTTGGCTGCCTCATGAATATTTCTGAAGGTGCTAAGTAGAGGAATAGCGTTCACTTTTAATTACTCATGATGGCCTTGTGATCGGCTTTGCCATGATGAGCACACCGAGTTGATGGTTTATAGATTTGTAGAGAGTGAGAGAACAAAAAAGGGGGGAACGGGGGGAGCCTTTTAATGTTATTTTTTTTGGTTCCCCTTTGGTATCAGTGATAAAACACCATCATCACTAGTGGTATTAATGCAACTCTAAAGTTGAAATGTCATTAAAAAGTCTAGAGGATTTGGAAATGCCTGGATCTTCTTGAATAATGGAAGGCTAAATGGAGCGAATGTCACAATATAGGACTTTGGGTAGTAAAAATGATGCGTTGCGTGTCAGAACTGGTTGGTATTTGGTGTTAAAGATTAATAGTTTCAGATTTTTTGAAAATGAATAGGCTTACGAACTAACGACTGTGCTATTATAAAGTTAATTTCGAAGAACACTTGTAAACATGTGCAACCGTTATAAATGCGATGAATGCAGAATGAAACAATTACTGAACATCTTCCATGTACTTTTTTTTTCAGATATAAATAGTATGCTGTGTGTCTTATATTTGGTGAAATATGCAAAGTGTAGATAACCCCTTGAGAGGGGTTGTCGAATGGTGTTATTGTTTTGATTGAACTTGAAATTAATTTTAAATATAGCGTTGTTGAATTTTAAAATGCGTCGTAAGTATCAAATTATATTTAGAGAGTTGTAGGCAAGAGCCCATATACTAAGAATTGACTGTCGTTATTTCATTTATTCCTAGTAATCCAACTGAAAAAAAATACCTAATAATAGCGATTACAACACACTCTTTTAATGCAGCAGCTTCACTGCATACTACTCTTGCTATGCAGTTAAGCTGCTGCATCAAATTTTGCATTAACAGATCTTTTTATGATTTTTTATTTGTGAACTGTTCGTCCCATTGGTGGATATAAAATATACTAGCTTTTACTTGCAACGTTCGAGTGAAAAATAATGCTGTACTGAGTTATCGTCTAGGGCTACGGGCGTTACGATATAGACTTCTTTGTTAAATACAGTAGATGATAGTTTTCAATGAAAAGCTATATAAATAAATAGTAAAAAAAAAACAAGACAAAACAACTGGCAGTGCATTTATAAAGCGTTTCCGAATACCATCGACCATTTCCTGATCTCGTGATTTCGTAGTATAATCGACAGCAAGCTCATTACGCAGTGCGCTTTTCTCAGCATTTTCGCTTCGACATGCGCGGCCCTAATGGGTTGCGGAAGCTAAGGTAGGGTTCACAATAGCACGTAGTTCGCTTAGTTCGGGACTACCGAAAAAAAAAACTCTGAGAAAAGATAGTAGTAGTAGTAGTAGTAGTATAGAAAATACAACCCCCTCCGATCGCCGTGGAAACAAACTCATCAACCTGCACCCGCAGCCTGGAGCCATCCAAATGACATGCAAACCAACTCGCCCCAGTGATCGGGAAGGGTGGGTATAAAAAAAGAGGGGAATCCAATAGATAATGGAAAGTTTGTCATCCCTTCTTTTTATATATATATATATGTATATGTATATGTATGTATGTATGTATGTATATCATAGAGAGAGTAGGGGTGGGGGTTTGAGTTTTTCCCTTTGCCAAAGCTTGACGTTGTTCTCTTCCGTTATATGGGAAAGGGAGAAGAGACCGGAAAAACAAAGTCAGAGGCATAGAAAACAATGGCAGGTTTTCAGTCGACAAGGCGGTGTCTTTCATGTCTTAAAAGCGAAAGAGTTACTTGGTTGGGGGCCAGGATGCAAAGTGTCACAATTTGGGAAACAAAAAATGGGAAGCAAATGATTGAGCGAAAAGGTTAAGTTAATCGCTCGAATCTCCTTTTAGTAAACGCATAAGATGATGATGATGATGATGATCACGATGAAAAGTTTTTTTCAGGTTCCTCCTATTTATTTATTTATTTATTTTTTGTAATTCACACTTCAATTGGCTATTGGTGTTCTACATTCTCTTGGAATTATTTATTTTTCATAGACTCTTCTGTTATATAACCAAACTTTTTGTATTTTTTGATGCAATCGATACTTCTGTTAGCTATTGGTACTCAAGTTTTTTTTGGCAATATTCACCTTGGATCAATTATAGTTTGAATTTGTTATTTACGAGTAATTTTGACGGGGGGGGGGCGAGTGAGTCGTCGATGTTTTAGGTTAGTTTCCGCAAGTATCTCGCATAAATCGAAGATTGTGGATATTGACTGTCGCCTAAAATAGAAGAAACTTCAGTGGTTAATTTCTTCTTGAAAATCACGCATGGCTTACATAGTGTAGCAGAAAAGGAGCAGATCCAAAATCCCACCTCACAGATCGAAAATAAATGTTAACTGTAGCGAACCTCTTGAGAATTTTACTCATCGCTTATTAGCCAATGGTATATAGGAACTCGCATAAATCGAAGACTTCCTGTAGTGTGTCAACGGGTGAACAAAAACTTGATAAACGCGGCAGTTGATCCCCTTTTATCAAGAAAAAATTACTTTTCCGACACAAAAACAGTACAGAACTATGAAACGTACGCATAAACTAAAGATTGTCTGTATTTTTTGTTGCTTCGCTGTCTACTATATCGAATTTTTGATCACAACAGACTCCCATTTCTAGTCGTTCGATGTTTTCATCGATACACCTACGTACGTAAATATGATCTCATGAGTGTATTTTTGATATCAAATTAGTTTATTTTCGTTTGATACTTAATATATTCCACACACAAAAAAAAAATCATTTTCTCTTCCATTAATGTAATTTTAGCCGCAATTTCGCTTTATTTACTAAGTTTCGGCTAGAAATTTCCATTACTTTGTTCTTTTCTATTTGTCTGTTATTCGAATAAAAAAAAAATTGCCTAGTAACCGAATTGCCTAGAAGCCGAGTTGGATAAAAAGCAAGAATAAGTAGTTGCTAGCAATCTTTGGAAAATGCCATATCTCTTCTTCTGTGAACTCACATTCCAAAAGTCATTGACCAAAATGGCAGTAGCTTGAATAAGATGATGGTCGTGAATCACTCGTCCAACGCCAACTTTGAGATGGCAAATCGATGATATTTTTTCTTATTTTTTTTTTATGAATAGAAGTGAAGATAAAAGATGGGTACATTCAGTAGGGTATGTTGTCAGTGGTGTTGTCTGTAGGGTGGGCAATCGGTGAGGCTAGTTTTTCAGGTGGTGCTGTCGAATGGAATGGAGTTGTTGAAACCAAAAACGACCGAGATCAAAAGCCAAACCGACAGAATTATGGAAGATTGCGAACTCGTGGAAAGAGTGATTTTTGGATGTGTTTTTTCACTTATTTTTTTTATGTTCCATTTTTTGAGTTTTCTTCTTCCAAGTTTTGATGAAAAGAATACATATTCTCTTCCGGTTCAGACTTTCTGCTTGGTACGCTGATGTTGCATTTCCATCAATTGGAGGAATAGATTTGTTTTCGTCATTCCCGAACGATAAATGATTCCGGATATGAAAAGCTATGGACCAATCCGACGACGAAGATGACATATACACAAGTCATTTTCTTTTTTTTTTTGTCACTAATTTTAGAAAGGACATATGTTGACGACGAGAAAAAAAAGGGAACTAAGCTTACGTTTAGTGAAATATAAAAAGTTAAAATAAAAAATAAACTGTTTCACAGAATAACGTTATAAAATTAAAAGTACAGCAGAACCTCCACCCCCGTATCCGCCGACTGTGTTGGCAAAATTTTGTATCCTCCGCGGATACCGAGGTGAGGGGTTGTACTATAAATGTACTTGTACTTGTTATAGATACAAAACTAACAGTTTAAAACGAGGATACATAGTGTGATATAATGGTGTAAAATTTTTGCAAAAACAAGTTTTTTGTGTGAGAAAAGAATTACTGTAATATTGAAGCAAGTAATTTAAAAAAAAAAACACAACTTGAGTTTTTTGCTATAACTTTTAGTAGAAAAGTATTTCTTCGGATTAATTTGTTTTACATTCAACGATAAGCGTAAGCGATTAGCGATAAGCAGTAATATAGTTCGTTTCCCATTGTTTATTTACAACAATAGGAAACGAACACCAGCAACACTCCACCTGACAAACTGCTTTTCACGTTCCAAAAGCTCCTAATTGACGCAACATTGATTCTTCAAAATTTAACAGAATCAATTGACAAGTGGGACTAAACTGTGCACCAAATTTCAAGTCCCTACGATACACGGAACCAAGTTGAATAATAGCTTATAATGAAACGTTGTAATAAAAAATTGTAATAAAAAGATACCAGAAGTTGAAATTGTGCTGAAAGTGAGGTTTTAAAATATACGAGGTACTACAATAAAGTACGATGAATTTTTTGTATAAATAAATATTACAGTTCAATACAAATTACAATTAGTTTCCCTCAGAAGACTCCTAGTTTACAACACGTTTATCTCGTCGTTCTTGTCACTTTCTGACACAGTACTGGAAGTCATTTTTCGTGAGTGTGTTCAGTTGCGCTGTCATGGCTACCTTGCTTGATCTCTTTAGTTGAATCCAATCGTTTCTTTTCATAATCTTTTTTGTTTAGGACACGACTAGAAGCCTCACTGTCAATTGTGGCATATAGGGTGGATAGGGACACAACATAATGTTTTCTGACAATAAATATCGTACCAGAAGCAATGTGGACTTTGTACACTGAAAAAGGTGTGTTGTACACTGAAAAAGGTGTGTTGTACACTGACTAGGGGCACTCTTTTGAGGGGAAATTAAGTGTAATTTGTATTTTAGTGTGATACTTTTCTTTAAAATAAATAATTTCTACACGGTACTTTATTGTCGCATCTCGCATGTGTTTACCAATTAAAAGACTTTTTTTTTTAAAAAAGACAAGATGAGTTTGTCTTTTACTTTTAATGATAGAAAATGGGCAGAAGAACAATTTTCCATTATGAAATGTTCATATTCTATCATTCAATTTAAATTGCGCTGTGTCAATGGGATGTACTGATTGACACGAAAATGGAATCAATTATGGAAATTTTGAAATCGAATTTAATATACGTGGACTTTTACGACAGTGGTCAAAGATGCACGAGAATTGTATAAATCAGGCACATCATTTTGGTGCTGTTTTAGAGGTTCAATAAGACGTTGTCTTGTTCCGAGTCAAGTGAAAAAGATTCACTAATAAGCTCACAAAGTGTGAGATGCGTGTTGTTGCAACGTGTCGTAGGAGTGGTTATAGATCTATAATGAGATGGCCACTTACCAAGAAGGTGGCCCAACGAATGGAATTTTGGATGCTGCGAGACAACTGCCTTCTTTGAAAGACCGTGGTGGCGCCTGCATTGCCATCGCCAAAGGGGGCGTGGCCCTGGGCGAAGATGGAGGGACGAAAGGGGTTTCCATGAAAGGAGAACGTTCGCCACCTCCACCCCCATAGTCGTATTTCTGTTGATGATGATGATGATGATGGTGTTGATGCTGGTGCTGCTGCTGCTGCTGCTGCTGCTGTTGTTGCTGCTGCTGCTGCTGCTTCATACAAGCTGAGACGCGAGAACAGGGATGCGGACACTCCCAAACACGAGGTTCCGCTTTCACCTTCACGCACGCACTCACTGCCAAAGAAAAAACAGAAAGTGACAAATTTCATTAAAATTGTACTTTTTTATAGTCACGTTATACGTGTTGAAAAAATATATTATATGCTTGTAAGTTAATACGCCTAGCTTTAGACTGAAATCCACAGCACCATTGTGGAAATAGAATAAAGAAAGAGTCTTGGACTTGATTTTATTGGTGACAGTGTCACCACGTAATCAAGTGACTTTTCAGAAGCAAATTTGATTTATAAGGGGAAGGTGCCTCTGCAGTGTTTCTCCGTTTTTCTTTATATATATATATATTTCTATTCGGTCTCTTAAGTAAACACAAAAGAAACGACCCCTATTGTTTTGTACGAGAGAGACACGTATCCCTTGGGTCACCTAACTCTAACACAAGGTCAACTTTTCTTGAAGAAATCATTTTCAATAAATATTTACGACTAAATTTTTTTTATAACCACGACTAATAAACCAAAGTTTCAACGATGGATTATGAAAAAAATACAGGATATATAGTATCAATAGCGTCCTTAATTATTAGTATGCTTACCACCAAGATTGTGGGCGAGTCGGTCAATAATGTACAAGAATAAACCTTAGTGTTTTTTGTGTATGTGGTGATGATGATGATGGGTTCGATCGTAAATTAAACCATGCTGAGCAAATGGTTGTCCATTTAATGGGTTCGACAATGAGATATCATCGCTGACCACAGCCTCTTGTGTATGTAGCATGCGATAAATAAATCAATCTACGACGAGTGTCTAGAGGTGTAGCCTACTACTCGTCACGGGGAAAATTATCCGAAGATTGATCTCGAGAATATTTTTTTTCACTCCTAGTTAATTGACCGAACAATTTTTTTGGTTAATTTAATTATACAAATTATACCTTTCCCCAAGTATTAAACTTATCGCGTCACACGGTATTAGAGCTTTTCGAGATGGAGATCGTTTGTATTACACCATCTCCGTTGAATGATCATAGAACGTAACATATAGTGTTAATGAAGAGACATTTGTTGATTATTCAATTTTAAAATTATTAGAACAGGAAATTGTTTTGTGTGCTACAACACCAATGACTTTGTATTAAGTGTTATACAACTATGGCATTCAAGTATACTATCATTGCGTACATTTTTATTGTATGTCTAATATAGTATTATTGGTAATTATTAGCGTTAAATTCTTAGAATTGACAAGTCTTATTGAGAATGGTTCAACTCATAAAGCACAGTGTATAAGGCGTTACACTACTAACAGGTAAGTTACACGGCGAAGTGATATGTTTAAGTGTACTACTATTTATCTGTATATTACTATAGTATTATCCTACCCTCCCTTTAGTATGCATACTACTACAATACAGTTCGTTGTCGGGTTTATGAAGGCTTACTTTCCGCACAAACCTCGTATAAATACGTAATCGCATATATCGAAATTATCACGTAGTGACACAACTAGTCTCTTTGGTAGCACCGTACAAAATCGGAACTTTTCTCGTTTATAACATAGCACATGGCAGGTTTTTTCTTGTCGTGTAAAATCAGGACCTCGCATAAATCGAGTCACTCGATTTTATGTATTAACATTGGCAGCTTATTTGAATTAGTAATGGTGTATTAGTACAGTATTGGTAACGGCGTGGGGTTCTTTCTATTAGCGTAAACATGTTTATTATTATTATTATTACATCAAACTAACGTTGAGATGTTTATGACTAGCTCGACGTCTCAATAACTCAACATGGACTTGTATCCATTAATGGAATCGAAAAAGTAAACACGGGGTTTATTATGTTGTTTGTTTACTGTATCTACAACTGTCTTTTTTCTTTTTTGACCACAAATCGAACTCGAGTGTCTAATGCCGCAAAAGTCTACTGTCAACCTCGTTTCCTTTACATCAGATTCGGCGAATCACTAACCTTACATGTCGTGTAAGCCCCTACACGACGCCCCCTCCTCACTCTGTACATAAGTAGGAAAGGGCTATCTATACAGGATGTGTTAAGAGTGGCCTTTTTTATATCATCATCATCATCATCGATGAGTTTGCTATTCATCACTGTCCTAACATCGCTTTTATTTTTAGTGAGTGCTGCCTTATTGTTTATCATCGTGAGAGTTGTCATTTAGAAGACACTAAACCGTCACGAGTATCACTTATCGTTGGCTGACCACATTGTAGACGTACATTTCCCTTTGAGTACCGAGTCACGCAATTTGACACGTGAGATTATCATCGATAACGACGACGACGACGATTCGACTCCATTATCGCGCGAAAACAACATAACAAGTACTACGTTTATTTTCAATGATGCAATAATAATTGCATTTATGAACAGTGGGTGTGGAGGGGGTGAACAAAAATTACACTGAAGTTAATTTGCATGTAGACATTCTATGACAGGTTTACGACGAGCTTACTCGGCCTTACATCCTGACTCGTCTTCGTAACCAACGAGTGATTAAAACGATATCAGTTTTTTTTTTAATGTAATTTTTTTTCATCAAATGATGTTAATGATGATGGTGATGATAATTAAGTGGAAAATTAATACTAACAGTCGAGTTTTGTACGAAAAACCCTGTTGCGCTAGTTACGATGGAAAACATAACAATTCAATTGATCCGAAGAAAAACAGGGAAAACAATAGCCATAAAAAATGTGAGAGAGAGAGAGAGTCATAAATTGGAGAGAAAATGTATCGAACCACGAAATATCGATCATTTTCAATGTTAATTGCTAATGGTTGTTATTTTTTTTTACAGAAAACAAATTTTGATGTAGTGTGTACGAGATGGTGTACTTTTTCAGATAAACTGTAATACATAGAAGCTTATTTATACGGATCGTAGTTTTTAGTATAATTATATAGATTTTGTGCAGAAAACGGATATAACTGATTATAGACTAGTATAGATATATTGATACAGAGTGTCACAAAAATTACTACTTATTTGGATGAACCATTACAAATTACGTTTTATATATAGAAAATAAAATAAAAATATTCGCTGTGATAAAACGTATTTGAAAATGACACCCCATATAGGTAGACACCCTGTATATGTTGTTTGTAATTTTTTTTCCGGATATTCTAGCCTTCACGTGAAAACTTTGCCATCAGCAATTGGAAGAAGAGTTTTTGAAGGGAAATTCTATTCTTCGTGGTTGTAATTAACTTTTAGTAATGAGAACAATGTTATATATTTTTTTTCAAGAATTTTTGTATTTGCGGCAGACTAACCTTTAGGCATAAGACGTTCCGAAATGACTTTGGTTTGAGGTAAAGAATGGTTTCAAGTCGCCTTAAATATCGTTTGTTGATGCTCTCCCTCGCTATTCAATTGGAAAGTTTTAATTCTTTTTCTTTGGTTCTTATACTTTTGACGACTAATTGGTTTATGCCAGCGAGAAGGCAGGCAATCGAAATGCAAAACAAAAAAAAAGTATAAAATAAAATAAAAAAGAAGAGAAAAACCGTGACCGGGAGAACTAATTGGTGACTTCCGCTCGGGACTTGGATTTGTTTCACTCATTTCCGGCGTGCCCGATTTTATCCACAAACTCATGAATGTTTGAGGCAAAATCTTGAAAAACTTGCACCAGACTTGAAACAATTTCCTGAATAAATGATGCGCTAATACCACGCATGCGCGGCAGAGACGTTTGCCGCCCGACACGGGGAACAGGGTTGGGGGTGGGGGCATCATTTCCGTTCGGGTCGCACGAAGAAGACGAAAAAGAAGAAGAACTGAAGTAAAAGACAGTACCAGTTCTCTCTCTCTCTCTCTCTCTCTCTCTCAGTAGGTGGGGATCGAGGGGGTAGAAACAGTAGTGGGGGACATCGGAAGAATGGGCGGGGCCAATGAAAGAGATGATAGAAAGATGTCAAAGGGCGAGAGAAAAGACAAAGCTCATCGTTTCGACTCGTGCCATTGTGTCGAAGATGAAATTTCTCCTTCGTTTCGAATCGGAGAATGACACGACATTGGCGACCAAAGCTGTCTCTCACTCTGTGTTTGAAATATGTGACAACTGATAAAACGTTGGGGTTGTGGGATTGGGATGTTTCTAATGCAAAATTGGTGACGGTTCATTTAAATGTTACGGATTTTCAATTTTACCGTTTGTTGATTTTAATGGTTTTTATTTTTGAGACAACATTGTGGAAGCTATCAAAGAATTGGAATTTAATAGAGCATGGTTTTTGTTTATGTAAAGCAAGTTCCACAAACAATATAAAAAAGAATCTGAGAATAAAACATGAGTCGACTAATTGTTCGATTGGTCCATCTGTGACGCATTTCAAGCCATAGTCTCGTGCAGAAGTGAAGCAGGATCGACTTATTCGACAGTGGTCTCGTCAAATCTTAAAGTTCGGGTTGTAGGTGTTGATTTTCATGGCTGGTTGTGGTTTAAGGTATTTGGCAGGATCAAAGGAAAATCCATTTAAACGATATATTTCCGAATCAATGTGGCAACTACAGTATGTAAATCAGATAAATTTGTCAGCATATGATGTTATTTACGAAGAACGCTACGATTCTTGCAATTTGTATTAAAATATTGTATGACAAAGTCATGTACAATAGTACCCTACAGTAAACGGTAACCGTTTTTTTGGTTTAGGCCAAAGCATAAGAGCCAAAACCAAAAGGGCCGTCAAAAGATATCGTCTAATAGTGAACTTGCATTCAAACAGCAAATAATTAGCATCAACCAACATAATTGACGTGTACAGGTTTTGACTGTTTAAAAATAACATTCTATTCCTCTCAATGAATTCATCACTACAACAGTTAAGTTGACTTTTAATGCTAGCTAGTTTCGCAGTTTTCAGAAAAATTGGCAATTGAATTTGTCGAACACAGAATTTTGTTCTCATTCCTTCGATCCAGGTAAAAATCCCCTCTTAGTTGTCTCGCTTCATTCATTCATTTTGCCCCTACACCCGCTTATATTTCCTGCTCCAATTGATTTCGTTCATATTTTCATTTTTTATTTCACTTTCTTCTCCAGTTATTGTTGTTGTTTGAACGCATTCGGATCTTGTGAATGAGAATGAGCGTTGAGCCGGCAGCAATTCAATTTCATTCAGACGATCGTTTTACATTGAGATTCAATTAGAGGCTTGGTTTCATCGCGTTTAGGTCAGGTCATGAGATTTTGCAATGACCCCCTGGATGAGGTTACCAGACCCTTTGCAACACATTCCTCTTTCTAGTGCTATCAGGTGCTCGCTACGAGGCAATTAACACACTTTCAAGGCTAATTAATAAGGTTTAAAATTTTTTTACTTCATACAGGCAGAGCCTGCGTGCGACTCTCCAAGGGGCTGTTAAATAACACTCCATTTCGGTTCTCATGTGGAATAGGCTTTTTCGAGTTCGAATCGATATTGCCTGAAAATTACTCCAGTTTTATACCTGGAATTATTTTCTAATTAGGCTTTTAAAAAAATGGTTATTATTTTTTACTTGTAAAAAAAACATGTTTTTTTATAGATATCGATTAGTTATGGAGTTCAATTTTGTATGTGTGTGTATGTGGTCTGTGTTAAGGGTATGGGTATTGAAATAAAATGCTTATGAAGCAGTAGAAAAAAATTTAAAGGTGATTAAAAAAGTAGAGTAAATTGGATTATGAAATGCGATTAAAAATTTCATCGGTGTGTGAATGGTTTTCAGATCTCTAATGGGTGATTTTTAGAAACGTCTTTACTTCACATCGTAGGCAGGGTATGAATTAGTTTCAGTTTGTTTTTTTTTTTAAATAAATTTTTTTTTTTTGTACATTTTATAGATTCTTGGGTTCTGAAATACAAAAGAAACGAGATTCGTACATAATGAATTAACAGGGCCTACACCTGCGATGAATTAAAATTTCATCATTTCGTACCCTATCACCAGTTAACATTGCGTCGTTGTGATAAATCGAGCTCTAAAATCATGAAACGTACGTTGCCGAAACAAGAAACCGTTTCTCGTTTTAGAGTGTCGTCGTCATCAAACAATAAAAATCTGTTTGTCTGTACGCAAATTTCAAATTGAAACAAGGGTTACGAGGAAGATATCACGTTTTCCCAGTTTAGATGAATGGTTATGAGCGGCTCACGTGTTTCTAGCTTAGTTTAAAAAAATGGTAACCAGCTTATCACACGTTTCTATCTCAGTTTAAACGATAGGTCATATATCCCACGATATTATGATTATTAGTAAGTTAACCATTAATTTTATCAAAATTTTATCAAGCTCGAGCTTAAGGTTTCTGTATTTTTCTCGTGTATCCACAGGATCCTTCGTCTAGTGTTCATCAATCTCTATCGTGGTTTTGGTTAATGAAGCTTGGATCATCACTTCCTCAACTTCGAGATCGGTTAGTTTTCATAATAGGAAGCGATAAACTTGCCAACCAGTGTCATGATATCACTTTCTTTTGTCATCACCAATGTCGTGTCGGTTTTCCCTAGTCACTGCGAAAAATCACTCTCTGGTTTTGTGATCTCATTTTGTTCGTCCCAACTTCCCACCCTAATACGGCGTAGACCCAACGCAGTAAAGTCTGCTTGCTTGCTTTTCGGTCACGTGCGAGCGCCGTGAGAGATGGGACGCAGTGTCGTTTATTTTCTAAGGGGATTAGTCATTGCAAATGAATTAATGACATGGAAAATGAGCCTGTTGCTCGGGCCTGCCCCGTCATGTTTTCGCGCCCCGTAGCACGTTCCCACCACCAGAGATGTGCCTACATCATCTCCCTCGTTCGTAATCCAATACGCACTGTCTGTCTCTCTCTTTCTACTCTGCGGGTGAAGAGATAGACAAGGCGTATTCGAATCTTTGAAAGTAGTTCCATTTTAACGCTATCGATCTAACACTGGGATGGACAGACGACACATTTGTCAGTCGTGGATTTTTACTATTGAGTTCGACCAAAGTTTCTTGATCGTAGTTTTTACGTTGGCGAATGCTGTATATCCATCATGGTCGAGGAGATGTTCCAAAAACCGACTTTGGACACTGCCGAAGAATAAAGTCGAATTGACATCGACATTGACGCGTCATAGAAAAATAAGAAAAAATGTCAAGCAAGACGGGGTGGTGACTTTTCGCCATTGTCAGGGAGTTGGGTTGGTAAGGCTTTGATTTCGGTGTTGGCAAGGGCATGCAACAAGGGTTCTCTGGCCAAACTCCCATAGAGATTGTAACATGAAGCACATGTCGATTAGGGCGACTGTTTGGCCGTAGGGAAGCCCTTGACAGGGGCCAAGTGCTCCTGGGGATTCATTTGCATGAGGGATGGCGTCACCGGGGCAACTATTGTCGCTCGCAATGATCCGCCACTGTGCACTAGCAATATGCTTCCAATTGGTCGGGGATGAAGAAAGAAGCGCGAGACGAGAGTTTATCAACGGATAATAGTAGTAGTACACGTCGTACTGGTGGTGCTAGTATGAAGTGGTAGTCGTCGTGTAGTACTGGAGTAGTCGAGGGAGTCGAACAAGAGCGCGAGCAGCAGTAGCAGCAAAAAATAAATAGAATTCTGTGGTAAAATCAGTTCGACGAGACGCAGTAGGGGGCTGCTGTGTGTATCTTTGTAAACATTTAGAAAAAAATTTACATATTCATAGATAGTATGGAACGAATCAGGTTTTTAAAGTCGTGTCAGAGTCTAGTGGTAGGCACTTGGAAATTGAATTGAACGTGAAATTGAATGCTAGGTCACAGGATTCTTTGTTGATTTAAAGTCGATTTAAAATGTTATTCGATTGATTTTTTTTTTTGTTGTTGAAATGTGGAGATTTCATTAAGAACTGGCACATTGATCACTAAATTTTATGATTATTGAGTGGTGAAAATTCGATTAGTTTGAGTTTAATCATCTCCCATTTATTTTATTTTATTTTTAATATTTCGAATGTAGGGTTTGCAATCTTCGACATGTAGCCGTTTTCTGTTTTCTGACGTCACATAAAATTAAATATTAAACTAGTGTAGTGTATTACCGTCGAAACCCTAATTTTGTTGAAAACCCGGTTTTGACTAGTCAAAATTAGAATTAACTCGTCAATTTTAGAACCAGTGATTTGAGCAGGGGTTTCTCGGCCGCGTTAATTATCCTAACCTTCGTGGTTAAGTTCAATCAGGTATTCACTAATGAAATTGGGTTTAAACTGAATTTGGGTTTTGACGGTAACATATATATATATATATAAAAGGCAAGTTCTCTCTCCTCTCTCTGTCCGTGGTAAGAATGTTCCCATTGACAACAAATAATAAAACACACTTGACACACAAAGAAAATTATAACCACCGTAACAATGCGAGAGTGTACAATATTCATATCAACAATATCCTCACGTGCTATAGCACGGGTTACCTGCTAGTATATAATAATATACGGAATTTAAAAATCTTTTTATCCCCTTTTTTGTACCTAACGCAAACTAGCTGCTTCTAATGGCACTGCTGTAGCCTGACCGAGATTATAAAATTAAATGTTCAAGGAAATCTTTTCAACTGTAGCTTGCGAACAATCTAGTTATATACGTAACTACGGTAGTAGTTACATAACTAAAAAATTAAATAGGCTTACCTTCAGCTAACCAAGCTTCTTGCATTTGATTAAAATCCTGAAAGATTTCTGCAAATAAAAAAAAAATACAAATAAAATGAACATTTCGTACTAGTTTATTTCTAAAAGAAGAAAGTCAAAGCAAAAGGTCTGAAATTTATATATCGTAAGTAAATTTGGATAAAATTAACTGCCTTTGTTGTCATAACCAAAGAATTGTCCAAAAAAAGAGACACTGATAAAAGAGTGATATTAATTAGCTCGGCGCTGTCCAAATCAGAACGAAGTGTCCATGTAACTGGCTGCTGCTGCTGCTTCTGATTAATGCAAGCTTAAAGCAAACAGTGATTATGTGTTGTGGCGATGAGTTTGCCAACACCGTCGGACAAACGGACAAGCCTATTGACAGTTGTGCTGCTCGTGCCAATGAGGGCTCGACCCTGCAGGACACACACACTTCACTCAACTGTCTCTCTTTCTTTTGGGACCAGAGTTCGGTTACCATAGCACTGTACAAACAAGTAGATTCACCCATACTAAACTTTTAACTCTTGTTAATATGAATTTGCGATGTTAAGTCGACTCTAAACGGTTTGGACACGTTGACATTATGTATTATGGCAACCGTTTTCAGCTGTGTGTTTGTTCATAACTCGATGGCTGTTAATACTTTGTTAATTTCGATAAACTGTAATGAAATGGTGGTTGTTTATCGAAAACATGTTGTGTTTAAGCCTATTCATTTTTGATGATTCGTTTTTTTCCATCCTATCTGATATGGATTCAAATGCTGTGTTGATCAGTCATGGAATCCGATTAATTATCACATGGAATACAAGTTAATAATCGATCATCCTTAGTTAAACAAAATCGGTGAATAATCAATTATATTAGTGGATATTTTTTATCATAAAATCTTATGTATGTAATGTGGTGATAGATTATAAACAAGTGAAGTGATTATCACAAGTCATCTTTCTCATTTCGGTGGATTTATTGATTTATTTTGTGGGACTACTGTATATATATACAGTATAATGAAATCGGATATTTTTAGGCCTATCCGTTTATTGTTTTGTTTATTACATTATCTGATAAGGGTGTAAATGTTAGTGTTGACCAGAAATTTTATATGACATGAATACAGTTAACCATCGATCATCCGTAGTTTCGATAAACAAAATCGACTAATTGTGATGGATGATCAACATTTTTAGCACCAACTTTTGTTGTCTGTAATTTGATAACAGATTACATGCATTTGAAATCATGATGCCGAGTACGGCATCTTATAAACTCTTGTTTTGGTCGGAATAAATCCGATTGACAAAAGATTTAGGAAAATCAGATTTTCGCATCTGGCTAACAGGTGTTTGATAATATTAGTTATTATAGCGTTACATTTTTATAGTTCACTTTGTTTTTATAATTACGGTATACAGAAAACTACTTTTCTTATTCGTCTAGATTTGGCTTACCTTTATGTTCAGGAACAAGTTCCATTAAAGGGGGGTCCCTTCGTTCCAGATTAGGTGGCTGGCGGATGTTTTCGTTTCCGGTTTTGTTTCCTCTCTAGACGTACAGGAAAAAAAATAAAGAAAACCCAAATAAGAATGGTATTTTTTTTAACATTCATAATGAGTGACATTAGCAACATGGAGTACAATCTCTGATGTAAGATCTTTTAGGTTGGGTTGAACCCTTTCACGTGAGGTGAGATGCCACTATTTATTACGCGAAATCTTTTTAAAGAGGGTGGTTCTTTCGAAACAATCTTAACGGGTTTTAATGTCAGTTTATTATCCCTCCTAGATCTAGTTTATTCTTGGGTGGGTCACGTGATTTCCTGCCAGGTCCGTGACACGCCAACGCCATCAAATTGCGTTCAATGATAACTTTTCCATCTTCATTAACACGGTCATTAGATAGTATCAGGCTTAAAGACCTTCCTCGGATCTCGAAAAGGATCGTAAATGGACTTTAAAGAATTTGGCATATTCTCAGATTTTTCATTCTTCCAAAGAGTATATAAAAAAAAAACCGAGTGAGAGCGACTTAATAAATGGACCAGTGGTTCATTAAGTGGAATTTTCCATCCTTTGCCAATGTCTTTTTTTTTTCATCATCCTCCTCCCCATCTTTCTCTTTTTCCTCAAATTGGGTATTAACATTTCAATTGCGTTTTTTACTTTGTGCAGAGATATTAATTTATGCTCGAAGCACTTTAGTTGTAAATCACCACTAAAAATCTAATTACAGTAGTTCACATTCAACATTTTCTTTTTCGAACGTGGTGTTGGCTTATCGTCATTCTATACCAAAGTTTATCGTTTTCACTCTTCTTTTTAGAATGTGTGGAAAAAGTTTGCTGAAGAAAAAGCGACAACTTGACGATTTCTAAAAGTAACTTAAACATGAAGCTTGTACAAAACCCCAATGAATCACAATAATAGAGAAGGCTCGATGTATAGCTTGCGAGTGTATGGTAAAGCCCATCATTAAGGGGGGGCGTATTTTTTATTTTCACCAAATGGTTTGAAAGCAAGCGCGTACACAAATTTTCATTTTTGAGGGGGGTCACACATGAAATTATCGATAACTATTGATATAGCGATGGTCCAAAAATAGTTATTGGAATTTATTTTTTATATATAACTGAATTGAAAAGAGCTCTAATTGGACTTTCATTTTTCCACTAACATCAGCAGTTCATAATGCGAAATTGCTCTATTAAAAACAACGTCGGGTAATTTTTACAAAGTAGCTTTGGGGGTCCACCCCTTTGTATACGCGCAAGTATTGGTGTTGATAACTTTTTATGGCGAGGTTTGCTATAGCTAATACCTTACATGTTTAGGTAATCCATATGGCAAAAAATACAATTGGCCTATTATAGACTTATATAACAAGCGTAGTGATAAACAGCAATGGTGCTTACATTTTGGTATATTGTTTTTAATTATTAAATGAACGATTAATATGAACGTGTACAAGCCAGTTACTTAATGGAAAGACGTTCTCATTTTAAGCGATTTGCAACTTTGTTATATTAACGTAAATCCTTCTTCCTTTATTTTTGTTGATAAACCATCTCCCATTACACGTAATTACACAAGACGCGATTGTTATCTTCTTAAAATTAAAGGAGAGGAGAGAAAAAAGGTCATCAAGAAACACGGCGAGAGAAGAAATAATAATAATAAAAAAAAATTCACACAACACAAGTTGAATGACGAAGAACCCGTACGTGAGGGTGGAAATGATGTCAATTTCCTTCATTAAACTTTGCGAAACACAAAACAAAGTCAGATGGCGGAGTTGGCTAAGTTGGGAATTAATGTGATTATCACTGGATCAACTTTGGTGAAAGCTCGAGCACCCCTTCTTCTACCTCTTATTTTTATCTTTTCCATCGTCGTTTAGCTGCCACGGATATTAGAGAAGAACAAGATCCTCCATCACCGTGTTAATTGCATTTGATTAATTCAGTGACCAAGAAAATTACCTTAGAAATTGCCACTTTATGACGCGAGACCTTCCTATAAGTATGAAGTTAAAACGTAAAAACAAACTTTTCCACAAAAAAAAAAATTAAATATAATAAAAAAATCGATTAATCTATAAAGATTAAAAAATTTTCCTATGTAATATGCAGTATATCACGTGCGTTCACGTATTTAAAATCAGCCATAGACTATATCAACATAATTTTAAAAAATGAAAGATGGATCATCTTATTACTTAAATCCAACCAAGCATAAACACATCATTCACACACCTTGTACGTATCTTTCCTGTTATCTGCCCACCATTTTGTTATCATCTTTCAGTTTTGTGGTTATCCGACTCAGTTTAGGTGAGATCAAAGTTTAACAGACGAAGGAGAATCACATAATTTCAACATGTATCAGACACCTGGGTAAGATAACTACAAAACTGAGAGATAACAACAAAATGGCGGGAAGTTAACAGAAAATGTCCAGTTTTGCTTTTTTTTTTAGCATACGCATGAAAAATGGACGCAATCGTTGTTAACAGTGAGTGTTATAAAAATGAATGTGACTTCAACACGTCACGTGTTGAATTCAATTACTTTGATTAGCGATATTAGTCAAATTCAAAGTGTTGATGTTATCAATAAGTCGCTTCAAACTACCACACAGACAGTGTGAGATATAGGGTGTTTTGGCCGTTGACTTAGCTTTGTTAGTGCTGTACGTCTATAAACGCTTTTGAATATTTCTCACGCGATGCTATTCCCTCGGGGGCTGTCTCTCGATTCAATGATGAGCTGACTAACACCACCAACTGTCAACCCTAACATTTGACGCGAAGATTTAAGACCGATAGCTTATCGTCAGTGATCAAATTGCATTAATTCTGTCGGGTTGTGTACGTGGTGATAGCTCCCAATGATTGAAAGTTTTCTTTTCATGTGAAAAAAACAAGATACAGAAACTTTTTCAAAGAAAAGAAAATCTATTTATGTATTTTTGTGTATTTTTTTTTATGGAATTAGGTCGGGTTTTATGGGTAATATTTATATTAAAAATATGACAGTTGCTGATGTATTTCATGTAATAGAATTTTATTTCATTGTATGTACGCTGAGCAGGAAACAAGTTGAAGATGTAATGGTTGATAATGGAATTGATCTTAATGGAAAAAAATGGGGTCTATGACATGACTATATACAGTATGTTTAAATAATTTAAAATACACGGCCTTTCTATTAGTAACATCAATTTTTAATCAAGTCTATGTTCAAGTGCAAGATCGCGTGTTGTTCAGTTTAAACAATGGTCACGCTTACGATTACACGGTGATAGCTTTTGCTGTGATATTGAAACAAAACAAGTTTTCGATTAAAACAGTTATCTCGTGATGGAAAATGAGAACCCTCTGAACGGCATAGTTTGAGCTGCTTGGATTTGAAATGATTCATTGAAAACGTGCTGAACTCAGTGCGAAAAGCACGTTTTCAAGCGAAATGAAAACAGCCAATTCGTGTAAAATGCAAGGTTGTAACAATAGCCCATCATGTGTTCTCAGCTTGCATTCAACAATGGCCCGTGCATTGTTGAACAGAATTTCGTGGTAGGTGGTATGTGATATACATTGAATTTTCTTTATTTCTCGTGGAACAATTTTAGTGCAGGTTCGCGTGTTGTTTAGTTCAAACAGTGATAACTCTCAGAATTACACTTTGATCGTTTTGCTGATCTAAACGATTTAAACAATAGTTCACATAAATAAAAATAGTTGATAGAGAATGTAGATAAAAAATCATAATCATGCTTAGAGAGTGTGTATAGTTTAAATTAGGAACAATGGTCAATGGCATGTTCTCAAGTGGATTCAAAAATGGTCTAGTCAAGACACAGTCACGTGACAGGTGTTGTCTTGGTGTGTATTGTTTATATTGGACTGTTGGTTCGTTTCATGTATTTTATAATGTGAAGTAACGAAGTTTTATTTGGATTATTATTGTCACTTTTTCTCATCAGAAAGAAGGAAAAAAAAACACTCGAAATTACGTATACAGTTAAATGGCAAAGTATGACTTTGATGAAGAGGTTTTTCTTTCAAATGTTGACTTTTTTTTCTCTCTTTTGCCTGGGTACTCTTACATGTGTTAATTATCCTCGATATCAATAAATCTTTACACCCGCGTCGATGCTTGTTCACGAAATGAAGAGCTACATTTGCGTAACGAGGATGACATGTGAACGGAAATTACCTTCATGAAAAGGCTGGAAATATTGAAGACGCTCTTTGTCTATCAAGTGGGGGAGAAGATGAGAGCAGGGCACAAAAAATATTTATTTGGGGGATATTGTAGGTAGAAATTCCACAACTGAAATTTTTGTTGACTCTAAACTCACCATTCGGGTGTACTTGATACACCCCAAGTTGACAAACTGTCATGATGAGTTAATTGAGGGCTACAGAAAAATTGGTATGTTTATGTTGTTTTTTCACTGACTCGGCTGCTTTGATATTACGTGTTTTTCAAGCTTCATAAACGTTAATGAACAGCTTAATATCGAGAACGGTGATACGAAGATAATCATCATTTAGTATTGTTATTATTGTTTCCTTGTTGCGTCGAGTGTAAACATTAATTTGCGAGTCGTTTCCTCATAACTGAGTTTAGGTTCGTTTCTCGGGTCCTATTAGAATTTGACACTTAACGATTCGCAGTAAACATGGCTTCCTGTTTCCATGTTATTTACGAGACCATAACGAGTCCATAACGTCACCAAAGCCACTGAACGGAAGTGCTTTGAGCACGCACCAATATTGCTCCAATTGACTCCCATCCACTCAGCAGGAGTCAAACTTTTTTTTCCCCCATTATTGTTCACTCTCATAGTTTTCTATTATTTTTCTTTTTATTTTACTTAAGCGAATAGAAGAAAAAACGCGTGATAAATTAGCGGCACGTAGTTCCAGATAAAATTTAATTCATGATACTCGATTGATCTAGTTAGTGTGCCGTAAATTTCTGAATTATTTACAATATTTAACTTTCGGATGAAATGCCCGTCCTGCTTGTGGCGCTACTTGCTTTTTACGTTGAATCAATTGGTTTTGCAGGTTAGGTTAATTAAACAAATAAAAACTAATTAAATGTATGATTAACGAATCAGCAATGAACTATTAAGTATGTTGTTTTTGTTTAGTTAACCTGACCTGGCTTCTAAACCCAAAAAGCAAGTAGTGTCACAAGCGGAACGGGTATCTAATCCAAAAGTACCATTTATTTGGTAGAAAGAATACTTTTCATGTGAGCCTATACTGTATGTCGAAATGTCGTTTTTCAAAATTTATTATAAATTTTTTAGTTGACCATAGCACCCGCGAATT
Source organism: Cryptops parisi (assembly GCA_034695005.1). Taxonomy (NCBI): domain Eukaryota; kingdom Metazoa; phylum Arthropoda; class Chilopoda; order Scolopendromorpha; family Cryptopidae; genus Cryptops; species Cryptops parisi. The sequence goes on along the minus strand of JAQIWH010000717.1, from coordinate 5,751 downwards.
TCTTATATGTAATTTCTCTTATATTCGACGAGATAATCCTCCCAGTTACCCTTTATACTGTATAAGCGAAAAAAAGTCACTGTTCCTCAAATTAAATTAACAGATCTATATATTTTTATATATTTTTTAGTGTTTTCAAATAAACGTAGGCCTACAGTATTAACAATACAAAAGTATAATTAAGCCTTTCGTTGTACAGTACAGTGTAACAGTCAAATGCTTTTTCTAAGCTTCTAATTTTTGGACCAACCTGTACAACTTTGGAATAACTGTTGGAATACCATATACTGTGAAATACTTGTGCTAGTATATTAAAATAGTGTTGTAACTTTGCTTTTCATGTTGCCAGATGGAAACACGACCGTCATCTTATATTCATCTTATACTGTGACCCTCGAAGAGATTGGTATAAAAATATCAGTCGACTAGATTTGAAGGGTGGTTTTAGTGAAGAGAGTGACAAAGAGAGGAGCAAAGGGTTGTTGCTGAGCAACCCTCTTGCAAATGGGCCAAAAGATCACGGTTGATTGCACTAACCCCTATGCACCCTGGGTCATATGGTACTAAGTGCACAAGGTCCACAAGGAGTGAGGGGATGAAAAGTACTATAAGCAGAAGCGAAATGTACGGTATTCATTCATCACGTGTGTATGGTTGTGTATGACATGATGTTTGTTTTTGCTGCACAGTGAGTATAGAGGGTGATGATCGGAAGTGTTCATTGCAACACCTAATTAAAATGACGTCATCACGACAAATAAAACGTTGTTATTGAATACTGTACATGGCATTTCAGTCAGTTGAATCGAAATTGATGTAAGGTTCAAGTATCAAGATATCGATGGTGTCGTCCATGTCATTGAAATTAATTGGTTGGATATTGATGTTGACTTTTTTGACAAGCTGTTAATACGTTCTACCAAAGCTTCGATTAATTTTAATAAACGAACGTATCAACTTTTATGTCACATATATAATACCAATTTTATGTCATAATTTTCTTTACTATTAAGTTCGCCTACTGTAGCTGACCAGAAATATTTATATGGAAGATACTGTATAAACAAAACCAGTATACTTTTACTTCTGAAAGACGAGGATTTTTTGGTCAGATCTTATTGATACTGTAGATCTTGCCAAATCTTGGCAATAATAGTGATGCTAATGGTTGTAGTTGTGTTGTTGTTTTTAACTAACCAAAATTAGTGTTTATGGAGATACCAGTTTAGGTTTTAGAAATGGTTCAATGTTTCAAATCGTAAATGTCATTTTTAACCAGGTTGCGGGTGTCGTAGGGACTTTAAATTTGATGCACAAATAAGTCCCGCATGACAATTGAATCTATCTAATTTTGAGGAATCAACATCATGTCCATTCGGACCTACTGACACGTGAAAACTTTTTTTTTCAGGTAGAGTGTTGCTGATGGTCTGAACCATATGTTCGTTTCCCATTGTTATAAATAAACATACATAGGTATTATGCATAGTTGACTACATGTAGCATACGCTCATCGTTGAGTGTAAAACAGATTCATCCGAAGAAACGCTTAACATTGAAAGGTTGTACCAAAAAACAGAGTGGGTTTTTTTAAAGTTATTTGTTCAACCTGTTATTTTTGCTTGCATTTTTTTGGCTTCTTAGTGCTGAAAGGTTTGGCTTGAAAATAAATAGATATCAAATATCAAACTTACTGTGAGGTTGAGATCAACATCTTTGAGATGCTTTTTTAAGGTTCCGATGACCTACAATTTGAAATTTTCAACATAAGCCGGGGTTGTCAGCCATTTAGTTGTATGTATCAAATTTGGACAAGTCGATGTCCAGTCAATTCTGAGATTTTATCACACGAAGAGTCCCTTTTTCTTCAAAAAGTGTTGCTGACGATATACTTAAATTTTAAGCCACCACACATTGTTGTACACAAAGATTAATGCATTTTTTTGAAGTCTAGTTTACTGCCTACAATTTATGTGAGCGATCAACCGTTCATTGTTGAGAGCATGAACAGCACGGAAATTCATTAAAACAAGCTGTGAAAAAACGTGCTCTTTACACTTGCTCGCAGATCAGCACGTTTTCATCGGATTTCATTAAAACAAGCTACCGATCCATCCAAATAAACACTTAACAGCCAAAAATATATTTTCTCGTATTTGTTTCAGGGATGATGAGGTTGTGAAAGAGGTTATCAAAAACTGCAGTTTTTAAGTACTTGTTTTTATGATTGGCTTAAATTTTATATGAAATGTAAAATAGCAAATGTTAGCGGCATGCTGCACGTAATATAGACACGGTTTTTATGTGTTGTAACTAATTTTATTTTACATTTTCTTCGTTGAAGTTGAAAGGGATAGTTTGCGAAATAACAACGCGATTATTGATGATGACGTTGTGAATTTCATCGCTAGTGTTAATGTGAAGAGTGAACCCTCGATGAATAATAATTAGCCACCTATTCGCGTGTGATTTTAGCTCGACAGTACTGTACAGTATATATTTGTTCTCTTCTTGGCTCGACTGACCATCACCGATTAAAAATGCACGAAGGCTTCAACTTTGTACCTCTTCAATCCTCAATTAAACCTTTTTCTAACGTTTTAGGGATAACTTAAATGTTTCATTTTGTTTGTTTCATCGCTGAAAAACTTTTTCCCCACTTTTGAAAGAAGGGAGGGGGGGATCCTTTTTCCTAACGTCTAATAAAGAGCGTCCAGCGATATTATACGGAGTTGTTTAATCATCGTCCTTGTTTGCTCGTGCAAAATAAGCTGCGACTATTAAAAATGCAGCTCGAGACAGTGGTCGAGACAGAAACGACCGCCTTCGCTCGGTTAGGCTTTCTTGCAATATGCATGCTTGTAACCCCAACAGAGGCCTCTCTGTACATTAGGTTGTACTGTAGGTAGTGTGTATTATAAACTTATCTAGACATTATTGAAAACTTCCGCCAATCGATCAATTTAGCGAGTGGAATGATTACATTATTATAAGCAAAGATTAATTTCATGTGTTGTGTATACAGTACGTATTCGTCTTAAAGTAACACCGGAAAAAAAACTCATAGACATGGCGAATTTAAAAAATTAGAAACAACATATGAATTTTCACATTTTTACTATTAAAAAGAATTAATATGAAAATGATAAAAAATGGTTGTAGGTATATGGTTTATTTGAGAAACGCTTATATAAACTTAAACTTTATTTCGTCGACTTCGTAACGATTTTTAGTAAAAAAAAAAAATCAGGAATCGTTAAATGAAACGTTTTACGATGCTTTTATGGGAATTTATAGATAATTTATGGTGTTATTTCTGTTGGTTTATTGTTTATTTATACAGGTATTAATAGATATAGACACTTCGTTTTTTATTGTTGAGTTCATAATGGTCTTTCATGTGCAAGTTTGATGTGTGAATGCTATTTTTTTATGTCAAATTGGTTAATAAAGTGTCTTACTAAACTTAATTTGATGTTTTTTAAAAAAACACATCTTTCGGAGTAAAAGACATCGTTAAATGATCATGGGAATTGAATCCATAGAGTTTGACTAATAATTTTCTTGAAACTTTTGATTTGTTTCACCTCTGTTGAAATGTAACTAACAGTAACTGGTTATGGGATATAATAAATAAGTGTTAACTCGAATGTGTTAGCTACCCAGTTTATAGCTATTTCTAATGAATACTAATGATAATTTAGTTTAAATATCAAAACAATTTTTTTTTTAAATACTGTAAGTAATGAGTATCGTCCTAGTTGTCGAAATGTCAACAATTTTGCAACGGGCCCTATCAGTGAATAAGTAGTGTCAATAGACACTAAAGAGTTAAGCTTGGTAATTGTTTTATTAGAAGCGAAAGAGTTGAAGAGTAGTTTAATTTTTAAACTACTGTTTATATTGTAACTATTTTTAGGAACAAATAAATAAAAGGTGAAAAGCGATTTATACTCACTGTGTGATGAAACGGTGCCGTTGGAACTGCTACTGGTGTTGAGTAGCCACTCGTTTCATAGTCTCTGGGATGAGTGCTCAACGATGATGTGGCCATGTTACGACAACGAACCAGAGAGACAAACAATAGCAGTCGTCGTAACAGTTATAACAGTGGTCGTGGTGATAACAACAACAACAACAACAACAACAAGTGCGCGTGACCACCGGACGAGTGTCGTCGCATAGGGAGCTGCACTCACCACAAGGGGGAGAGAGCGCGTAGCGAGAGCCTATACATCTAATATACTGTACAAGTAGTGGTGGTCGTGGTCGTCGTAGTAGTAGTAGTACTACTCGTATAGTACACAGTGAATGTGACCAAAAGCGACATCAATGCTAACTCATTCGCCCGCCACTCGATGGTTATGTGGGCGGCCACGTCGACCGCCACCACTGATTGGCTCAGCCAGCCTTGTAGGCGCGTTACCCCATAGGCCTCTAAACCCGAGCTGACAGCCCCAGATCCGCCCACGCCATCGATGATAGCTTTGCGAGGGAGACGACAATGCTCGTTCGTGGCCACAGCGCCCCTAGAAACCATTGAAAAGGTTTCATCAAAGTCAAACACGTGCTAAGAGACACTTCGCCCAAGTTGGCAAGAAAAGCACCGCCCGAAAAAGCGACAAATGCACCTCGGCATAGCTCGATGACAATGCAGCGATGCTAATGCCACCGTAATGAGATGGAGTTCACGGTGCGCGAAAAAGTCTTGCAAAACTATTTTTTTTTATTATTACTATCATTATTAGTATTATTACGACATCATTTTTTTATCTGAATTTCAGGAAAAACATCAAATAGTACATACAAGCATCCCCCGCTTTTCGACGATCCGTTCTTTCGACCCTTTTCAATCATCAGTACACTATAACTATAAAATGAAACTCATACGAGTATATTCGACACGTTGTCTCATATTTCGACCTATTTTGTTGTTTTCCAGCGTTATTTTTTTTATTTTATCGAACTTTTGTGTCTCGTGCGTGTGTGTGTGTGTGTGTGTGTGTGTGTGTGTGTGGTTTAGAGCTAAAAGAAGACTAAAATGTTTATTTTGAGTTTTTTTTTGTTTTTCTTTTATCAAAAATATTTTGAATCTAGTTTTACCGTGATGGGAAATAAAAGCTTAATAACTGAATTGAAAAACTAGAAGAAAACAAATGAAGAATTTATATTTAACCAAAGAGTGACTTTTTCTTTATAAATCCAATTTCCATCTTACAAATTATAACGCCATCTCCAGTTAGGAATGAAATTGCTAGCAATTACTTTTTGTTTGGTTCTTTTTTTATTGATAAATTTTTGTTAATCAAATTATGACTTGTTAACGAGTTGAAACATTCACGTTCATGAACTTGTTTCTTTATCTTTAGTTTATACAGTCGAACTTTGATAACTCGAACACCCAAGGGACCATGAAAAAAATTCGAGTTAACGAAGTTGGCAATTTTCTGAATTTTTTTTTAATAGTCGAAACAAAGGTATCTACATAAGTACTGCATTAATGTACTACACGTAGTACATTAATTGTAACAGATACAGTACAGTATTTCACACATATTTCAAGAAAATTTCGCGCAATGCTTTGTGGGAAGTCTTTTTTCTCCACTTCTTATTTTGCACTCTGAGAATGTGGATTGACTATTTCACATGTGACGTCATGCTACGCTAAATCTGCCTTGGTTTTGTTTGAGGGGACCTGTTTCCACAACATTTTGTTGAAGGTTGATAACTTGAACTGCATCCTAAAGATGT
>JAQIWH010000716.1:0-42081 GCA_034695005.1 Cryptops parisi | reverse complement strand
TGACTCTTTCGGAACACGATAAACAACATGCACCATAATACGCTGTACGTAACTTGTTTTTCATTATATAGCATAAGCAGCAACAATGTATCGAAAACCATACAGCATTGGCGCCACCAATCAAATACAACGTCAAGTCACGGAAAACATTAAGGTAGTGTATTGAGTTCCGTATTGGATCCGCATTACCACAACTTTTATATACCACACAAGTCTCAACCGGAATTTAGTCGTCACCACCACGTCAAATCGATACGTTGACCTAGAAAATGTTCACGCAAGCTTACGAACCACAAGAAAAATTCATTCACCATCGTAATAAAGACACACAAAAAAACAAAACAGCCCTGAGAGGAACCATTAGCATTTTGACAAACAAGGAGATAAGTCATTTTTTTTCTGCCAAGACTTGAAAAGATGGTTGCAGAATACACAGATGTGAAACTACTTTGTCCATTATTATAAAACCAACTATTAGGCCATTGGTTCAACGTCCACTCCTTTTTTTTTGAAATACGGAAATGAACAACATGTCAAAAATGAAACATGACGCAGTGAAAAACCTAGTATTATATTAATACACCAAGTTTGTGTCAAAAACCACTATGGGGTTGGTTTGGTTTAATATAATAACCAAAAGAAAATTCGTTATTGTATAGTACCATTAGAGGATCCTGGTTTGATGATGATGATGGTTTTATTCCTCGAGATATCCCACCACCTACAAAAGGATTATCTCTAAGCCTAATCGGGCTTTATATATATATATTAATTAATCATTTCAACATTAGTCTCTATATCGTGTGTTATGTTTCTTTTTCTTCTCACATCAAGCTTTGCTGCTGTTGTGTTTTTTTTTACCTGTGTTTCAGTGAAGCTTTTCGAGACAACCCTGACGAATAGGAAGATGCACAAGGTTTTTTCACTACACGTCGAGGGAAAACGGCATCGTCGACGTCGTCGAGAACAATTAATATATATTTGGTATCCTTCACTACGACTTGTTAGCACAGAATAATAGTGTCGCCGGTGGCTAAACACTCTCAGCAATTCCTCCTCCAAGACTTGTGACGACGATGATGGCGGTTCCAAAATGGCCACGAGTCCTTGAGTCACGTGACTACAGGTTACCGTTTGCCCTACTTGAACCTAGAGGGCAGAAGAATGTGGTTTAAAAATATCAATTTTTTTTTATAGTTAAAAAAATTAATGTTTAATTTTATATATATATATAATCAAGATTGTTATAATATATATAAAAATAATATCCAAAAATATTTAATGTTTGAATATTTAATTTTATTTTAATTGTTTTTTTAATACTGAATAAAAATTGTGCTATTATTATTATTGATTAACTAACTAGTTATAAAATTGTCAAGTTTAATATTTTTTTAAAATAAAATTGTAAAACATCATATTTAAATTTAGAAATTTGAATATATATTATTAAATGTATATATTAGAAACAAAACAAACAAAAGAAATCGAAACTACGGAAGCCGTTTGTTGCATAAAAACAGGTCTATTTTGTGCACTTATTAATCAGGTAGTGGTCTATTTTGTGCACTTCGTAATCAGGTGATGGCCTATTTTGTCCCATATATTTTGCTTGCTATTACTCATTAAAACATTTTTATATCTTTATATCTCAAAAAACGTATTATTTTATCTGTTATTAGGTTTCAAAGAGATAATTCAATAAATTATTGTTTTGAAATATAATTTCTTAATATTTTTTTTCAAAGTGCAAAATTTTTGTAGTAATAAAACTAAAATAAACATAAATTAAAATATTATAAAAACAAAATATGCAAAATAAATATACAAACCATGATAAAAAATTGAACACTAGTATTCGAATACTTCTCAATTCTTGGGTTAACGTTGTTGAGATCTTTGTAGTAATCTTACTCCTTGATCGATGTCACTTACTTGTCCAATTGCAATACAAAATGCATTTGCCATGTACATACATTATGAACGCAATAAATTAATATAACAAATTATAATTGATGAAATTGTAAAAAAACAAAAATTTGAAAAACATTTGCGAACGTTGAAGTAAGGTTTATTTACTACTTTTTCAACATAAGACGTACTACCGCTAGACGTACATCTCACATTAACATTTGGTCCATGCAAAAAGCCATTGACCAGACTCTGTGTTAGTGATGCATCAATCGTATCAATAAAAAATGAAATTTAATATTTAAAATGTACGTATATTTATATACTTAAAAAAATGTTACGAAACTTTTTCAACATAATATAGATTGTCAATCATCGCTGTATGCTGTAAGTACAGAATATACCAGTATTAATTCCATTCGAAACCTAACAGCGAGCTAAACGGAATCCAGGTTTAGACGGGCTCTCGTAAATAATTTTGAAACGTACCGCTGCATGTTTGGTCAATGCGTTCGCTATGGAAAAACAAAACACTTAAATATAAAAATAATAAAATGAGATTAAAAACAAAGATTTTTTATCATGCAAAACAACTTATTTTGCAGTGTCAAACAACTACAGAATCAAAATTATTGAAATATCAAAAATTAAATACTAAAACGAAAATTTTTTTCTGCATGCAACAACTTTCGCAATGCGCTGGCTTTCTTGTCAACTTTTTAACTTTACATTTGTTAGAATGTGTAAATTTCACTGTGTTAACGAGGAACCGGATTTTAAGACTCCATTTTGCGTCCCATCTCCTTTAGGCTTTCGTTTCTCCCTTTTCTGCGTGTTTATTCATGTGATACTTGAGGCCACTGAACGAGCTAAACTTCTTGTCACACAAATCGCACTCCAAATTTTTCACCCCGGTGTGCTTCCTCTCGTGCACGACCAGCGAAGACTTCCAACAGAACTCCTCGTTGCAGAAAGCGCACGAGTAGAGAATTTGATCCTCGTGACACTCTTCGTGCTTGTCCCGAATGCTCTCGTCCAAGAACTTCTTCTGACATATCTTGCACCTGTAGCATTGTTCTCCCGTGTGCGACGCCTCGTGAAGGAGTAGGCCTCTCTTGCTGAGGAATATCTTGTCGCAATGACAACACGCCATGTTGGTGCCGTTCGTGTGAAGCTTTTCGTGGGTTTTCATGTATTCCTTCCTGAAGAAACCGCGATTGCAATAGTTGCAGAAAAACATCTTCCTCTTGCCGTGGCGCACTTGATGGGTGTCCAAGGAACGCTGCGTTACAAACCGCTTATTGCACAGCGGACACACGAAGCGCCTCTCTCCGGTGTGGACGCGAATGTGGTCGTCCCGGGCGGCTTCGTAGTTGAACGTTTTTTCGCAGATGGGACACGATATGATTTTGAGACCCTTGTGGCTCCTCTCGTGCGCGATGCGGTGAGTACGAAATTCAAAGGTCTTGTCGCAATACGAACACTTGTGATCATCACGTTCGTTCATAAACTTTTTGTGATGCCGTTGGTGGGCGCTGAACTTGGTCTTGAGATGGAATGATTTGGGACATAAGCTGCACTTGAAAACGCCACCCTCCGCGAGTGGCGTGGTCGGGGTTACGGGTTCTTTCGAAACGTCGGCGACCGGACCTTTGGCGTTTTCCGAAGACTTAGCTGATTTTGGTGATTCTTTCGAACCTTTAACCGGCGATTTTTTCGAACCTTTAGCCGGCGTATTTTTCGAACCTTTAGCCGGCGTATTTTTCGAACCTTTAACAGACGTTTCTTTCGAACCTTTAACAGGCGTTTCTTTCGAACCTTTAACAGACAATTTTTTCGCTGGTGTTCGATTTTTACCGTTGCTTGATTCGTTTTTACTATTGTCCAATTTTTCGATCTTTGCCGTTTTTGTTTTCTTTTTACACACGTTCACTCTTGTCATTTTTTCAGTGTCAATAGGATCGAGTCGCGTCAGCATCACTGAGCATGGTTTGATCGCAACTACCGGCAGACTCGTCGCTTGTTTCCGTCGTCGATACGGGCGCTTTTTCTTGTTAGCCGCATTCTCGGTCGACACTAAACTATCGTCACCGTTCACCGGAGGGTCCGCTTCTGGACTTTTTTGAGCCTGTCCGAACTTTTCAAAATCTTTGCAATCGCTAACTTCGAGATTTGCTCCTATTCCATCCATCATAACATTAGGTTCGATATGACAATCTTGAAAACTGGAGTTCAATTCACTGTCCAAAACGTTGCCCGCAATCGACGCACCGACGTCACCATTTTCCACAAAGTCGTCGCCAAGGTCGGAATTGTACTCGTCCGTCGAAACATAGTCGGCATAATCGTTCATCGGCGATAACGGTTCCACTTTTAAGTTGCATCGAAAGTCTGATTCCGTCAATTCGACTTCATGATCAACCTCCCCACCGACATCTATGTCAACTCCATTGATCTCAAGAGTAGTTTGCAGTATTGTTTCATTTGGATCGATAAATGGAGTACATTCCACCACTAAGTTCTCAACAACAACTGCTTGACCAGTTTCGGCCATTTGCACTGCTTCGGCAACTTGACTACATTCGGTCACCAACTTTTCAACGACAACTTGACAAGTTTCGGACACTCGATCTTCATCGACCTGACTACTTATCACTGTCTCAATTCCATCACTAGTGAATCCATTTTCAACATTCTCGCCATTCACCACCACATTGCCATCGGTAACGTCCGGCAACACCAACTGTTCCCACGTTAACGGTTGCTGAAGCGGTTTCGTGGATTCCTTTTCGTATAACACCAACAGGTTGGGCAGGTCTTGTACGCCATGGATCCTCCAAACGTAATCGTCGCTGCCGTTTGGCACCTGAATCGATACGTCGGCGACCCGTTCCTTCAACTTGTCCACCAACGACGACAAGTGATCGACCAAAATCGTCAAGTCGGTGATCGTGTGATCGGTATCATGAATTTCGATGTGACTGCATACAACGTCGCTTTTGCTCGTCGTTGATTTCGTCATCATGTCTGCGATAAAAAAAAATTCACATGTTAATTATAACTATGGGGAAAAATTGGTTACATGTGGTCAAATTAAATGTCCCTTTCATGGGTACTTTTCGATTAGATGCCCCAGCTCTTTAGTGTTCATTGTACTTGAAAGGTTTATTTTGCAGGTTAGGTAAGGAAAAATGATACTTTCCGGTTATAGCCAGGCCCAATCTGACGTTGCTATTTGCTTGTACTTAATTATGGGTTTATTCTGCAGGTTAGGTTAGGAAAAACAAAGAAACGCATTATTGAACGTATGATATTGTTTTGTTTTCCCAACCTAACCAGCACAATAAACCCATAATTAAGTACAAGCAAATAGCAACATCAGACTGGGTCTGGCTATAATCGGGAAAAAAAAAATAAATACATTTCATACAGTACGGTTTTTTTTCCTAACCTACCCTGCAAAATAAACCCATAGAGGTGGGGCATCTAATCGAAAAGTACCCTCTTGCTTGAGTTAACAAAATTTTCGAAAGTTTCAATACAGAAACGATATATGATGGATTTGGTTATCTTAAATTGTTCGTTACGTTGTTATTATGTTACTAACCTAAATCTTTAAACTCTAGTTTAATAGTTTGTTAAAAAAACGACAAAAACAAACTGGGATTCTTTTAGTGTTTATGTTCACTGGTTTAGGTTACTGTAGTTATAATAACGGCCACCCCACGTTTTTATAGCAACGATTGCGAAGCTGTCTTGAAAAAGTAATCAAAGCAATATACTTTCCATACGTGTTAAATTCTCATTATACGTCTCAAAAATTATTACAAGTTAGGCTTATAACAGCAACACGGGTTTAAAATGTCTTCTTCATCGATTAAATTAACTCAATTTCATTTTGACGAGTTGCTACGAACCTGTTCATTCATGAGAAACGAACACAAACCGGCATTTGCTACACTGCTACAATGATGGCGGCTGGTTAGTGGTGGCAATTGAAAACTACGGAAGCCTCAACAACAGAGCCCCATTCAAAGTGCCTTACTGATATCATTAACAACAAATATAATTCAAACTAATTTTTACTACAAAAGTTTTATTTGTTTTAATTTGTGATATTTTTTATTATCTGTATCTAATTATTGTTTTATTATTGAAAATATGCAAATAAAATGTTGATACCTTTACTTATATATATTAATAGTACAGTATTACTACTTAAATTTTCGGTATTAGAAACCAAAATTGCCACTTTTTGCAGAAAGCAAATTTTCATTTTTAAGTTGGAAATCAAACACTAAAAATCAAAATGAAACTTTAAAATAATAATTATTTTTTCGTGTATTGACTTATTCATAATGAGCGTCAATTCATAATAATAAATTTTTCATAATTAACATCCCGCTCCTAAGCAGAAACAGCAAAGAACCATCACTATAACAGTCACATGCCTATTCAACAACAATATTAATATTAATTTTTAATTAGCATTTCACTATACAGCAATAGTTCTTTCCACACTGGAAAGATCTAACTAACTAACTGCTTTCTAACTAATGGTAGCCTAAAAATTATATTTGTAAAACAAAAAAAGCAAAATAAAAAATGAAAAATAAACAAAAAATCCATAGTACAATTATATACATAAATATTGAAATTATAGATAAATACAATGTTGATCAGTACCATATGATACAGAACGGTGGGTGTTCAACAAGGTGTGTGTTCTGTAAAATGTGTTTGTTTTAATTTTTTTACCCGAAGAAGCCCCTAGGTGGGAGCAAAACGTAGTAAAAATGTCTACCCAATAAAAAAAGTTAAAACGATTTCTTTATAAAATTAGTGATAAAACTAAAATTAAATAAAAATATATGTACATTGAGTAGCCTTTGGTTTGCTGATGGGTCGTGAAAGATGGGTCGTTGACATTGCAGATGTACAATTTACTGAAAAACACAATATTAAGAAAAGTAAAGTAAAAAATTATTTTGTTTTATATACAGTATATCGTACTTTAATTAAAAAGAAAAAGAAGATACCTCAAAAAATCTCCTTCGTTTCAATGACAACCATTGCTGAGCAGGTCTCCGTCTCTTTGCTGTCATGTGACCGATGACAGTTTCTGAAATGTTGAATTAAAACAACAACAAAAAATTAGCACAAATAATTAATACATCACACAAAAACATATCTGAATTCAAAAGAAACTCACTTTGGGCACGATGCGCTTGTTTGGCATAATAGATGGAAAGTTGTTCCATGTTGTGTCTTGTACGGATTAAACTTCGATGCAACACATCGCGAACTATGGCCGTTTCATGCTAGAAATTGATGGAAACAACGCTTCGATTAAGTTAATTAATAAAGAAACGTTGAGTTAGTAAAACCATCCCAGATAGTTTACCTCGTAGTTGTTCTGAGCCAATTCCATCTTTAAGTCGTGAACTTTCTGACCATCAGGGCCCTGTTAATAAATTTAAAACAAAAAATAAATATCAATGCAATCCTATAACTTGAGTGAACATTTGGTGTTTTCTTTCACACAAGTTCATCTTTAAAAAAAAATTTTTTATATGATATTTATAATACGGTGGAATCCGGTTATTGTAATCACTTAAAGACTAGTGTTTTTTTTTTGTTGATAATATTAAACAGTGGATAAAAATACAAATTAAAGTATGAGTTTTTTTTGCGTATTATGATAACAATACCCGATTGAAAATAACATCATTCGTGATTATAATAACCGAATTCTACTTTATTAAAATGAAGTGTCAATCAAATTACCATTCGTTTCAGGTACTCGGACAAGCGTCGTTTTTGTTCCGAAAGCTCGTCCTTGAAGACTTTGCATCTTTGGATGAACTCAACGTAACAACCGGATTTGAGTTGTTGAAGTTTGATTTCTACATTTTCAAGTCTTTCTCGCAATATCCTACAGACACGACAAAAAATATATATACAAAGTTATATAAAACGTTATTCGAAGCGTCACGAGTTAATGCCCATGCACACTAGAAAGTTCAATAGATGTAACATCCCTTTTTGGTGACACCAAATATTTATGCTAAAATGTTATTAATGAAGTTAGTGAAGAACATAGTCTACTTAATAATTATTGTTTATTAAGTATTTTTATTAATTATTATTTAATGATTAATAAAAAATAATTTAAATAATCTTTTAAGTGATGTGATATTCGACGGTTTATGCGAGTTTCAAGAAATCAATTTTTTTTTATTCGATTCGTGCGATTTTTGTTACATCGAACTTGTGCGATTTTCGATTTATGCGGTTCTCATCGTTACGCGGCTTTTTGGTGCATTGGACTTGTGCAGTATATTATCATAAATATTTTTAGATGCCAGTAACGTTTAAATCCCAGCTCACTCACAAAGTGACGCTAATATAAAACGTATAATAAAGCAACCCCTTTTTTTTTTAAAAGCTTTCCTGTATAGCACAGCGAATAGCTACAGCTTTGTGGTGCTTTCCTGCCGAGCACAGCGCGTTGCTACAGCTTTTGAAGGCTTTCCAAACATAACACAGCGCAAATTTAAAAATTGGCTCTCTTATTTTATATCATATACCGTTTATTATTCTAAAAACAAAAAGTATTACACTGCGTTCATTGATCCGCTGATTAAGCTTTTGTTCTACTTGTAGGTAGACATCATACGAGCACCAGAAGATAAACTTTTTAAATCAGTTTCACTTGTGAGTGTGAGCTGAGAATTGAACGTATCTACAGTTAACGAGATGAGAATTACAGTACTAATGTACAAAAAACAAAAAACAAAAAACAAATCGCATAAATCGAGAACCGCTTTAAGTCAAATGTAAAAAAAAGAATTTCTTATATAAATAAATAAAACAAAAATTGCCGAAATTTAAAAAAAGGAAATTTTTTCATGTATGTATTTATGTACATACAGTATACGTAACAGTAATCTATATAAAGAGTATGTTGCAAAAGCATATGGAGTACTTATTTAAAAATCATATGCTTCGATATGTTGACTAATAAACCCCATGCAAAACTATAAAAACGAAAACTTACCTTTGTTGTAATTGTAGTCGATCATCATCTTCATCATCAGATTTATGATCTTCGTCATCAGATTTATCATCTTTATCCTCAGATTTATCAGATTCATCAAATGAATTTGTTTCATCGTCATCGTCACTATCATCTGATGAATTTGTTTCATCATCATCATCATTAGCTATAGTAAGACAAAATAAAAATAAAATGAGAATTATGTTCACATTTTTGACAGTTTTGGCGAATTAACTTTCAAGATTCCAAAGAAAACAAGCAATAATAACCAAACAACTGTTTATTAGACGGATTGCCAATTCCAAGTCATTCAAAGGCATATGTTCCGTTTAAAATTGAACTTTATCTTTGTACTATAATATAAAACGATAACTATTTTGTGTCTGTCTCGCATGTCATTGGCTAAAAAAGTGCTTCGTCATATGACAAAGGCATCACATGACACTCAAATGATGTTTTTTAAAACTCCGCCCCAAGGCGACCTTGCAAAGAAAGTTAAGTCATTAAAAGTGGTTTTCATGTTGTTGTTCTTGTTGTAGGATTCATTATTGCTACACGTAAGCGAATGTTGCGAAGCAACATGCTGTTTTATAATTTCTTTTAATGAACACAAAAAAACTTTCCCGTAGTTTTTGACGGGTTATTTATAGTTTTCTATAAAATGGAAGAATATTTCATATGTTGTGAGTTTCTTACTTTGCCAAAAAAAGTCGCCAAGTCTGGTTTAGACAATATATAAAATTAGCATTGGAATAGTTGTAATTGGAATGATATAGACCCAATGTATGAAATTAGCATTGGAATAATTAAATAAACGAATGTGTAAAATTAGCAATAAGTTAAGCAATGTATGATATTCACAAGTTTCCAAATTTGAGTTTCCAATTTGTACCACGGGTGGCCCAAGGCGCAGCCGCCATTACATGAGTATTGAAAAATTTAAATCCACTATCCACATCGCTGGAGACCATACACTTTGGCGATTAGCCGCCGCCATTGGATGAGAGTTGAGTCCCGTGGCGCCACCACCGGATTTGACCATGAACCCTCCTTGGAAACTTGTGAATATTAGCATTGAAATAATTTATATAAGCAATGTATGAAATAAGAATTAGGATAGTTTAAACAATGTATGAAATTAGTATTGGAATACCGGTAGTTTAAGTTAAATTTAAAAATAATGTTAACTAACATAAATAATTCTACACACGCTGTTATTTCATACTTTGCCAAAAAGTGATTAAGCTTTCTATACATTATCAGTGGCATACACATTTTGTAAACTGGTTTGTTGTTACAATTAAGAATTGTAAAACCATATCTTTTTAAGCTGTACAGTCATCTACTTTATTTGTGTTGTCTCGTGGTACATTCATAAAAAATGGGTCAACTTCCTGGAAACCTTATCAGTCCTTTATAACAAAAGAACAATGATAAAACGAAAACCTTAAGGGTCTGGTAGCAACAGAACTGTGCTGGACATTTTCTCCCATTAGACAATGAAATTTCTTTGATACCGACAAAGTATTTCGAAATTCCCCCGAAATCAGATCTTTTATCACCAGTAAACAAAATATCAAAAAAGGGGAGAAAAATTTCACAATTTTGGGGGTCAAAGTCAAAATTCAACTACCACGTTAAATTTTATTGAAAAAAATTTTAATTTTATTAAAGTTATGATCGATTATTTCTTCTACCAGAAAAGACTTTCTAACGACTTGTTAACAACATGCTGCTTTTACGATACTTTAAATCACTATTTATTTTTAATACAATCTGTAACCCACTTAAAATGTTGAAAATATTGTATCTTCCAACTTTAAGTAAAAAAAAATATATCTTAAACGGGTTACATTTCGTTTAAGCTGAAGTACGATTCGTGTATGATCAAACAATCAAACCATGACGGTTTTTCAAAAACAAAAACAAGTCTGGAATTGAAAAATAGCTCTCTTTTGGTTACAAAAATAGACTTTTTTTTGAAAAAGTCCTGTAAAACTAGACTTTCTATGAAAAGTCTTGAAAAACTAATCTTGTCTTGGAAAAAGTCCTGTAAAACTAATCTTGTCTTGGAAAAAGTCCTGTAGTATCCGACAAAGTTCAAACAGTTTTTTTTTACCCCGCCAGTAAAATAAAGCCAATTTTTGGTGCCCGATATTAAAGTAAAGGAAAAATACCTAAATCCTGTTGGCTATCAAAAATAATTAAAAAGTCTATAAAAATCAAATGTTATCGCAGTATTACCTTTAGACGACTCCAGAGCTTCAAGCCAAGTTTCCCTGGTCCATGCGTGAAGATCAAAATTAGACATATTGACCGATCAGAGCAAAAAAAGTTTTCAGACGATCAGACCTGATGAGGGCTAACTCAAAGGTACGAATCAAAGTGGATATCAATGACCAAAGTGCCAAAGGTATGTATGGTATACCTTTGCCAAAGTGCTCAAGTCAACGTTGCTGTGCTTGCGCGCCGAACTATAATAGCCGACACAGTCTCTTTCCGCGACGAACGATTACTACGCTTCATAACCGCGCACTGTAGGAACTACTTTCACGCTTCTCTTCTACCTGATGATCATGGCTTGGATTGGATTCCCCCCCCCCCTCTCCGTATTAAAGCTTATGCTGTATATAAAAACTATAATTCGTTATTTTAAAGCCATGTATGACTGCATTTACAAACATCTCATGAATTTTAGTTTCGTTTCAACGTTCATGCTGAAATTGAAGCCCGCTACCTTTTATAATGTCTTCTTCTAAACGACTGGAATTTATTGCCCACACGACTACATAAATTTACCGGTGGCCGGAAAAATGCGCACAGGAAAAAAAGCCCACAAAAAAATTTTCACAATGCATTCAATGGCACAGGTGGTTACGTTAATGTATCGGATAAAAAGTGATAAATGACCGAGTTCGTTAGTCGAAAATAAAACTGTGCATACAAATATATTCAAAGTTGGAAATACGAATTTATTTTTTGACAAAAAAACTACGTCTCCGCTTTTGGTATGATAGGATCGAGCAACCCCATTCCAGGGGCGTAACTAGCATTTTCGAAAGGATGGTTCAAATTTGTTCAACTCCCCTCCCCCCTATCATTTCAATTGAATATTGCTATATCTTAAGGCTCGTTTACGATAATAATTTTGGCGCTAATGCTGTCATGACAACGACAACTATCTTCATGTAAATGAGGCTTTATATATAATAATGTCCAAAATATTATTGAAATATGTTTTACTTGTAGAAAACATTCAAAATTAAATATTCAAGTTGACATTAGACATCATTTATATAAAAAATAACGGTGGCAATAATCGCTGTCATGATGGCAACTATCATCGTGTAAACGGGCCATTAATGTCAAGAGTCGCCACTTAATTCGAATTCTAATCTAGTTTCCATAAGGAAAGTGAGTTTCACGAACACGATTACACAGAACACAATATAAACTGAATTTTTGTTATCATTGAAAATGTTCATATATCTCTATTATTTTGTATAGTATTGTTTTGGAGGTCAAACCACAATACAAGAATGTTTAATCTAGGTCAAGCGACCCTTTACTACGAATTCTCAAAATTTGAATTGGGGTCGCGCAAAAAATGCCGTAGGTCTTTATTTCCTTTCTAAACAAATACCTTTTGTCTACTCTATTCGTTCCAAGTCCAAGAAGATCTCTTCCATTATACAAACCACAGGGGATTGTAAAGGGGGAAACCTGAAATTTACATAGTAGAAAGTTGTTGCATTTTTGAAAGGTCATTTCCTTGTTTAACCTTGGTCAAAGTAAAGGCCAATAATCTTACAAGGTATTCAATAGCGATTTAATTTTATTTGTTTAATATTATTTTTATCAATAGAAAACTTGCACTATTTTATCTCTTTTGAGATGTAAAATTTAAAAATAAAATAAATGAAAAAATAAAAATTAATGGGGAGGGACGATCGACATGGCAAACCGATTTAGTTATTTAGGTTTTAGAGGCGCACCAACTGCACCCCCCCCCCTAGTTACGCCCCAGCCATAGTATTTATTTTAAAACCATTTAAACCTATAATATTTTTATTTATATTAGTATTTTTTTTTATAGTGACGTAGCTTATAAAACGACAAAACTCAACATAGACGTCCTTTCTTATGAAGTCATGTTTTAAAAATTTTCTGGTACGTGATGAAAAATAATTCTCCCACAAACAATTGCATGTTTAACAATCTTTTATCACCTACAACCTAAATATTTTATTTGATCATGAAACAGGATCGAAAACAGGTGACAACGGACAAGCAAAAAAGATAAAGTCAACTAAATCGACATGTTTGTATGACATTCTATGAAATATTTTTGATGGCACCCTATTTCAATTTTGAAATTCGCGGCGTTTTCAGTCTTCTTGGCGCACCACATGAAACAGCTCAAGTTCGACGGGGGCGGAGTCTATCATGACGTCATAAAGCTATAAAAAATGCGCGTAAATCAAAAGCAATAGTTAAACATCCAGTACAGAAGTTTACTAATTAGAAAGTTATTACTAACGGTATTATAAAGTAATAATAATAATAATAATAAATAAAAAATAATAGGTTCATAATTAACATGAATATGATTTTTTACTGAATATCACCCAAATAACACTGCCAAACTACAGAACAAAAAATAAATAAATCAATATAACAAATCAAAGTGATAAATATATATCAAGAATTAATCAACAATTACTTATTGTTCATGAATTCCTAATATAACCATACTTTTGAAAAATTCAATGTTCTCAATAACTATCCAACTTACCATCTCGCAGTACATACCGTACACGTTACTCAACTCTCTCACCGAGTCAACCAACATCTGCTATTCTTGATGAATTATTATTATTATTATTACCGAGTTAATACTATTATATATGATAAAACAAATTAAACAAATTATTATCAAATTACAATGTGAAAAAAAAGAAGCAGAAACTTTACTGATTCAGCAGCTCATACAGATGACATACAAAATAAAGTCGACGCAAACTCCGTTACACGTCAATACAGTGTAAATCGTTGTTTACACACAAATGCAACATTCATATTTACATATGCATCAAAATAATAATAATAATGAAAAAAACAACTTATACATGACAAAAATATACAAATGAAGAACAAACGTGACTTTATGTTTGTTGTTGTTCCGTTCAATAACTTATGTTGATCGACGCCTAAAAATGTATTTCCCTTTCTGCAAATGAGAGACCTGCACACGTATCTTGGAGTTGTCCGACGTCTTCCGGACTAAAATCTGAAACGGCATGATTACAGTCAAAAAATCGCACCTCTCGCAATTGACCAGTGCCTATTAACGATTGATGAAACCGCCTCTAACCTCCGTGGGTGCAATAGTCGATATAACACCGTTGAATTTTCTGGCGTCTTTCGTTTCGACGTAGACTGGCTGCCCTCTGTGGAACCTATGCAAAATCACAACTCGTACATTATACATAAACGATATTTATACAAACTACATATGAAAGGAATCGTTAATCAAAAAAAAAAAACAAATTATAAAATTCTAACCACCCAAACTCAAAACATTTTTAAAATTTAATATGTCAATAGGATACTTTTCAATATTCTGTAGTGAATAGGAGATACTCTTTTAATATTTTAATGTATTTTAAAAAAAAAGTTACCATTTATTATCGTAACAAAATTTCCCTTCTTCAACTTTCACGTCAAAGGGGGGCCTTTCTTGGGGACGTATCAATAATTCTGAAAATATTCTTTTCATTCTACACGATGTTTTTTTGGACATGCAGAACAGCAGCAATATTTTCAACAATAATAATTATTCAAACTATAAAAAAAACAAACCATTCTTACCCGAAGGAGTCTTTTTCAAAGGTTGAATCGGTCGACCCTGTAGAAAACACAAAAACGGTTAATCTTACAACGCACTACATTCATTGAAACCACCCAAAAACGCAAAAAAAATAATCAATGCACTCTTACGCAGGGCGTTCCTAAAACGTTTCGATTCAAATTTTAACCACAAAAGCTACGCATCAAAATCAAAGCAAAAAGTACATATAAACATGGGTCCGAAAAATGCAATTATAAAACATGAACTTGAAATGGAATTAACTATGAAATTACGGGACTTCACCCTGCGTTGTCTCGAACGGGAAGCATTTTTAAACATGTTTATAGTTTTCTCAAATGTACATAGTTATAGTTTTTGTATAGTTTATAGTTCTTAGTTATGCATAGCGCGTGGTTAAAATATGACTTACATATTTTTGGAACACCCTGTACATGAAAAATAATAATAATAATAATAAAAGATTACGTTTAAGGAAGTGTTTCCTTTGTTGATGAGTCGTAGATCCTCCATTATGGCGCTTTCGTCCAACATATAGTTAAGCTGAGGTACGACGAAGTAAAGGAAACAAGTAACAAAAGTTACAAATATAAAATACTATAAATTTTTTTAATCGATTAAAATTAATATAGAAATTAATTATTAAAATTTTAAAATCTGTTTTACTTCACAAAATAATTTTGAAATTACGAAAAGGATATCGGGTGAAGTCTTTCTTCGTTTTTCCGGCAACGGTAGCGGATCGTTCGGCCGGCGCCTTAGTTTACGCGTCGTGACCGGTTTGACTTCCAACGAATCTTACGAAAAAAAAATTAAAACAAAAAAAAACAAAACAAAACAAAAAAATTATTTAAAAATTTTTTTATATAAATAAAAAAACTTAAAAACTACAAAAAATTCAGAAAAGAAAAAAGAAAACAAAATTTTGTACCTATATTTCGAGACATACCACTTGTAAGTTCCATCGTCGTTCTTTCGCTTTCTATCATTCGTTTCTTTTCCTCTAGCTCGGCAATTAAATTTTCTTGCAATTCAACCTTTTTATCCTACGTTATTTAAAAACCATCATCTTAGTGACTGAAATACAAATACAACACCTCTACAATGCACTGTACAGCGTGTTCCTAAAAGGTCTATAGTCAACTATTAACTACACATCCGAACAGAAGTTCCATAGCTTTCCTTTTGAGATAACAACACAAGGCGACCGTCATGTAATTGCACGATTGTCACAAATGCATTTCCAAATCCATGTTTATACAGACTTTCGTCCATTTTGATGCAAATCAACTGCGATTAAAATTTGACTTCAAACCTTTCAGGAACACCCTGTATATTACAAAAAAAAAACTATTAATATAAAATGAAACCTCAAGTTCGATATGATTCGATTCTCGCTCCCGTTCATAATCTCTCAGAACACAGGAAGACTGAAAAATAACATTTTATGCGTTAAAAATTTGACACAACACAACCCTTCGAGGTACAGTGGAATTCTGGTTATCATAATCATGGATAATAATAATAATAATAATAATAATAATAATAATAATAATAATAATGTGTAATATTAATCGGCTATTGTTATCATAATTAGTCGGTCACAAAACAATGTTTAATGTTTTTTTTTTGGTTTAATATTATCAGCTGTTTATTGTCATCAAAAACGTTCACTAAGTCCCAAAGTGAACATAACGTAACCAAATTCTACTGTACATTAACTTTTCCGCAAAAAAAAATAACTTTCATCGGTTAAAAGTTGCCTTATTACCTCGTACTCTCTGAACAATTCTGCCAATCTCACCCGTTCCTTACACGTTTGTTCGAGTTTCTTGACTCGTTTGTTATATTCCGCATTGGTACCCTCCTTCAATTGCTGAAGTTGCTTTTTGAAACTGGCTAGTTTATCTTGGTAGATTCTGAAAATTAACGACGAGAAAAAAAAACAAAACATGAACTGGTTCATCACAGAGGTGACGACGTCTTTTCGTGATTATAAGACGCGACTTTTGAGTAAAAAATAAATTCTATAGGATGCACCCAATGATAAGACGCACACACGATATATACCTAAGAAAAGCTTACTGAACAATAAAGGGTATACTTTCCGGTTATACCCAGTGTTATTTGTTTGTACTTGATTTTTATGGGTTTATTGTGCAGGTTAGGTAAGGAAAAACAAAGAAACGTATGTTATTGTTTTCCTAACCGAAAGTTTTAGTTTTCTTAACTAAATAGCACTGGCTAGAACCGAAAAGTACCCAAGTACCCAACTTGGGGTACTTTTAGTTTTTCTCTACCTGTCACTATTCCATTTCTAGCAAAACCCGGCTCCGAGTAATACCAAGTAACATAGCTCCAACCACTCTTCCCAATTAATACTTACTGTTCTTTTAATTCACTGAACTCTTCTTGTTGTTTCACCATATCTGTCTCACTAGCATCTTCAGTATCTGGAGAAAAAATATGACAAGTCCGAGATAATAAACAACGTTAGAATCAATACAAGTACATGTATATTGTAAACTTTTTTTTTTAAAATTGAAAACGTTGAATACACCTTCATCTGATTCTGGATCATCGTATTCGTTGTCATCCAGAAAATCCAAACTGTTCTCATCCTCAAAATCATATTCATCTTGTAGTGGAGGACACGATGAACGAGGATCTGGCGCCCCCGCCATGTTGCCTGTGTTGTGTGCAAAAGTCGAGTCGTCAACTCGCAGAATAATAGCTTAGAACACCTTATTATTCTAGGAACAGCTGATAGGTTAATCAAGTCACAGAATAATAGGGTAAAGTTGAAAACGTAGAAAGACTAAAGAAAGAGATGTCAGATCCACTTTGGGAGAGAGTATTCCTATTTCGATTTCCACGGGGGGAGGAGCTTATTATAAAAACATCACGAAGCGGGAATATTTAAAACGACGTAAAACCAAACGCTACTTTTAACCATTGACGGGTAGTTTTTATGTAATCTAGTAATTCTAGCTGACAGTTAATGTTAATTATAGACCAAAATAATAATTAATTAATTACGATACCCTTAGTATAATTACGTCAAACATCTCACTCATACAAGCACAGAATACCGACAAGAATAAAGCAAAACTATGTGACAACTATGCGAATAAGGGAGCAAAACTACAACAAAAATAAATAAATTAAACAACAAAATAATATTGAAAAATTCGACAAACTTCATATTACCTATAAAAACCCAGACATTGTTCAATAACTTTGCAAGGTTTTCTAGCTATAAAATCACCCTGTATAAATCCCTAGTAATTTTTAAATCACTATACTATACAATATTCCTAGCTTGACAAGTTCCATCATCTACATAGTTATATATCCAGCGATAGACAAATACAGTACAAATTTTCTGGTCACCTAAAATTTGTTTACCTGGCGCTGGATTTCTATATTATTTTCAATATTAATAAATATAAGGCCTGAGAAAGCGGAGTGAGCTCCAGAATTCGTTTTTATTTTTGTAGACCCCTATATAGAAAAAACCAGCATCGACATGATCCCCCCCCCCCCAAAAATAAACAAACAACCATTTTCTAAAAACAAAAAACCGTTTGGCGTTTAATTCCATTTCAAAAAACCAAACTCGAAAAACTTGCTGAACGTCAATTTGATTTGACTCCATGAAAACATCGTCAACTGTAAAGAAACGACGACGAGCCTTTCCTTCGAATGCACAGCCATTTCACCGGCGGTTCGACGGATGGGCATATGCTAAGTTTTGTGTACGGCCCTGGAACTTCGGACGATTTCGCCTCTTCTTCGACGACAGTGGGATCGACGTACTTGCACGGTACATGGATGGAACTACTACTGCACTGAAGGGACGTTTTGTAATGTATGCAATCCTGAAAGAAACAATTTTGCTCATTTTATTTTTGGTTTTGAAGTTACACCAAAGTTAATGAAAAGTAATTAATAAACGTTTTTTTTTAAGTTGCTTCGAATAGCGTACAAAAAAAAAAAACATGAAAAAATAATAATTTATAAAGCTGACGCCCTGTACATTGCAATTCCTGTGATCGACTCGACATCGCGTTGACACATCGAATTAACGGACGAAGAAGACCCGATACTTACTTCAAATACCATATCCCTGTTTGGAGTGATCTCTTTGACGAACAGTTGGTGTCGTATTTGCCAGCGTCGGAACAACGCTTTCAACGTGTCGTTCTCCAGCTGGTAGGCGTGGTCTCCTAGTTTATCCGACGACATGAGAATGGTGTTGGGACCGCCTTTCAGCGCTGCGTAAACGAAGAAAATGTCCTCTTTCGTCCTATTCGAATTAAACTATTTTTGTTTTAATCATTTCGAAGACAAACGAGTCATTTTTATCGACAGATGTCGAGATTCCCAATTTGCAAACATTAAACACTCACGAGTTATCGGCGAAAAAACAGAACGCGTTGTTCCGAACGTTATCCATGTGCTTGCTCCTCCAGCGCATCATGTGCTTTCGACCAATCAACACGACTTTCTTTTTATGACGAACCAAGTGTCGGACAAAATCGTTCAGCTAAACAAAACATTAAAAAACAAAATTCACTGATATGGATAATAATAGTTCACGTGTTCATCGACGCCAAGTGACAAAATCAACTCCACCTGCATGGCTTTCTCGTCGCTGGTCGTTTCGATCTTTACGGTTTTGTCGTTTTGGTGGAAGGCCAAATTGAGAGCGTCGATGACGGCGTCGTAGCGTCCGACGCCGCTGATGAACGACTTGAATCTTTCAATTTCCTTAGGATTGGTTTTCATGTAGGCGTTGACACCGATAATGACGTCGTTCATGACGTGGTGTTGCAAGCTTTGAAACTCTTCCTTTGTCAGGGAGTTGTCTTCCAGAGTGTGAGAACAATGGTTGCATTTGCCGCTTCAAAAATAAACAAATAAATATATAATTTTTCCCCCCACAAGAAATAAACAAAGTTAATGAACAAGCCTGTTTTAAAACCAAAAAATAATAAAAATAAACACTTTAAACGAATGTTCATAAATTGAACGTTCATAAACCAAAAGTTGCCTGTATTAGGAATAAACGTTTTTTTCATGTTCTACTAACCTAGGTTGAACAGTTGTATAGCTTGCTTCAACGTCGTATTGCCTAAAAATCATTGAAATCGAAATTTGAAAATTCAGTTCTCATAAACACTGTGTTACCACCGGCAATGTATAGAATCCAACCATTCTACATGGAATGTTTTGCATGGTCGTGGCAATGTATGAAATCAACATTGAAGCCCGAAAATCTAGTTTTACAACTAAATTTTAGGCCAATAGTTGGCCTTAAAACGTTTTCGTACATTGCCGAAAGTATACTAGATTCTACACATCGCCGACGACATAGGCACTGAACAACTCGCTGACCTTTCGAACCACCGTTTCAAGGCGTCGGTGCAACCGTCCGACAAGTGAAGGTTGTGAACAGTACAAAACTCGAGAAAGTCTTTCATCCTTTGCTCCGCACCTGAACCTTTGCACGATTCCACGATCGTCAAACAAGTCCTTTCGAACAAATATTTGCTTTTCATCCTGTCGAGCATCTCCCAACCTTCAGCCGTTTTCCCGCTCCGAAAAGCGGCCATCGCAACCATGTTACAGTCACGACTTGCAGGATCCGGCTGCAACTTGGTAACCGACTCCATCAGTTGCAAGCATTCTTCCCACCGCGACGTGTGAGATAGACCGCAAATGATCTGCGACGTCGAGCCCGGATCGAACACGGAAATGTCTTTGATTCTGTCGTAAATCTCCAGGATCAATTTCTCGCTAGCTTTGTCGCAACACTCTCCGCACAGGTTCATGAATTTGACGTAAAAAAACAGCGGCGGTTCCCGCCGCTTTTCGTTCAAGTAGCTTAGAAACGACACCGCGCACTCAAATAGCTTGTACTTGAAACAGTGATTCAGGACAATCACCTCGACCATGCGATCGTCGACGGTTTCCTTCGAAACGCGATACTTCTTGACTTCTCGGCAAACCGAATCCCACTCGTCGACGGTCAAATCCGAACGACGGTTCAACGTGGCTTCCAACTCGAATTCCCGTAGCACCGTACAGAAGCCTCTGCCTTTGACGTCGGCGTCGGCGCAGTAGACGACGAACGATTTGCCGCACGCGAAATTTTTCGCCTCGACGCAATGCTTCAACACGTAACTCCACAGTTTGGAATCGGTGATGTCCACGTCGCCGTCCGTCAGCTTCCTGCGGATCTCCTCCCACTCTTCTTTCCGCAGCGGAGCGTGCCGTTGGAGAGTCGACGGCAACGAAGGCATCACGAGCTTCACCCTTCGTTCCAGTTCGTAATAAAACAGTTCCTGCTTCTCCTCGTTGGAAATCCCTTTCATTCTCCAAATGGGCATTTCCGACCGCTCGTGCTTGTTATACCTCTCCGACTTTCTCTTGGTGTTTTCCACAATGCCGCTTTTGCGTTTCACGGATTTCTTCAACTCGTACATGACGGCTGCACTTGTCGATACCGATCTGGAATGACGTGACGCAAACTGTTGACACCCGCCATCGAGTCCATACTTCAACTCCCACATCACTCTTGTACTAAGCGTTCTGGAAAGCATTTTTGTGCCCAATAATGACCACCAGACCATTGTCTAAAAGTGATTTGACAACAAATTTAAATATTTGTTACTGGACATTAAAACTTCACTAGGCTCCCCTTTTAAAGAGCAGCATTGTGACTACAGCAACTTATAGCGTGAAGTCTATTAATTACAACCATATACAGTATCATAACATCATGAATTCATTTATAAACTATCATACTCACTCGTAAATGATGAATTATGTCACTTTACTGCAGTTTGGTGGGAGATTTTTAACGTTATTTGATGTCAGTCGGTGCAGAATGCAGAAGACAGAACATGTTGTGGCATTTTGACGTTAGATGGCGCAACAGGTATTGAATCAATTGCGGTAGGCGGGGTTACAAATCATCATCAAAACAATGGGCGGGACTACAAACAATGCGCACCAATCGCACATACGTCCGCTTTTTTACCTTTATAATTTTTTTTATAAATATTGTACTGTATAAATGTATAATTATACTATGATTTATATTATTTATAATAAAGTTTTTATATACACTAATAATAAAAGTTATTCATTAATTTCTAGTGTTTTAAATAAATTCAGGACATCAAAGGGTTAATATTTTAGAATACTACACTAAACTTGTTACAAACTTTGCATTGACTGTGTAGTATTTTTTAAACGAGCCTAAAAATTTAACAGATTAGTACGTATCTATAATATAGCTTTCTACTGGTTTATCGTTTATCATGTCGCACCAATTATAAGTTCGTTGTATTGTAGCTACTACAGTAGTTAATGATGAGTTGTCATGACTACAATATCTCATATACACATTACTATACTCTATATATACTGTATATAAAAAGAAGATATTGATAACTAATAAAATAACTAAACGATTCCGTAATCTTTTTGGCTGTAACAATATGTATTTCAGAAATTTTATTTTCATTAACAACATCAAAATTGATTATACCAGCCATTCTACAGAATGCCATAGTTTAGGCAATGTATGAAATTAGCATTAAAATAGTTACGTTAAGCAATAGTTTAGGCCAGGTTTGAATTTTAGACCTAAATTTAAGCTTAATTTTTCATTTAGAAACTTTTTTTGTTAATTAACATTTCACAGAGTTACATTTCATACTTTGCCAAAAAAAAAGATGTTTGGATTCTATACATTGCCGGTAACACCTAATAATAATAATGATAATATATATATTTTTTTTCAGTTCAAACTAATGTAAAACTCGATACACCCTATATGCGAGTGTTCAAATTTGAACCGGATTTTGTTCAATGCAGAAAAGCTATATTTGTAGTTATAAAAATCCGCTTCAAATTTGAACATCCCTTACTCGTTTGTTTGCAGTAAATATTTGTCATGAATGATGTTGCATCGTTCAAAACATTAAATTTAAACAATATAATATAAAATTAGTAAACACCTATTTTATAATTATTTTCCATAATATATTATTATAACTTTTAAATAAAAGTATATGACAATATTAAATGTCCTAATGTAATTCCTATGCAAATTTTTTTTTGTCTGCTTATAACGTACACATTTGCTTTATTAAATATCGCATTCTAATAATCACACACTGAAAAGATAATATAAATAATCGATTTATAAAAGAGTAATAATAAAAAATATATCCGCAAAGGAATTGTCTGTCCTTGACATAGTAGCCACTGTAGCAGTATGGTTGTCAAGACTTTCAACGAGTTGCACCACATGACGTCATCGCTTCGTGACGTCATCGCCGACTCCTCCAATTGGTATTTCCCCGAAACGCGCATTTACCACTCGAGATTGTACCTCGCCTCACTCAAAGATACACACCGTATATTGTGTGTACACGAAAAATTTTTCGTACCTTGGTTGTGACGAATTTTATGCGGATACAAATAAGCTAGCAACCGAACCGACACTGAAAACTGTCAACAATTAGTGTACAGGTAACAATCACAAAGGTAACTGCTGGTAATCAACTTGTTTCCTTGAAATACAGTATTCTTTTATATTATAATAAAAAAGGAATATTAAAATAATAAAGAACTGACAAAAAAATAATTATAAAATTACAATTAATTTAAATTAAATTTTTATAATAATTGATTTTCTAACACTGTAACAGAATGTTTTTATAACACTGCACTATACAAGTAACCTAATTATTATTATTATTATGCCGGTAAACATACGTCTTAATGTATGTTATTACCGGCAATGTATATACAGCATTATATACAATGCCAGCCTTTTTTGTCAAAGTATGAAATTAGCATAGTTACGTAATACAAGAGTTTGAGTTTAAATTTAGACCAAAATTTAAGCTGAATTTTGTTTTTACTTAGATAAAAAATATTGTTAACTAAGCTAAACTATTATAAATGTTATTTCATACTTTGCCAAAAAAAAACTAGCATTGTATAGAATGCCTAGATTCCATACATTACCAGCGAATATAGGGCATTCTAAATTCTGAATGACAAATATAAAAAAATACATGGGTCAACTTTGCTTTTAGGTTGGTGGGCGGAGTTTTAGAAAACATATCGTTAAGATAATTGGAATATTTTAACGCTGCTGTTGCTTTTAGCTAACCTAACTTAGTGTTATGGGTGTAGATACCAGGTTAGGTTAGTTAGAAAATACGACAACATTGAAATATACCATTTTTATGTTAACGATATTTTACCTAAACTCCGCCCACCAACCTAAAACCAAAGTTTACCAAAAAGGCTGAAGAAAACGCCCGAATTTTACATTAAATTGTTTTTGTTTTTTGGCCCGTTATTCTTTTTTTGTCCGTGTAGAATCGAAATGGACAAGAAAAAGAAAACCGGGCCAAATGGACTATGCGTCCAAAATTTTCAGTGACAAATTTTATTATTTTGCGTTATAATAACACTGACAAGGCAAAGAATATGTGAGAAAATAGACATCCTATAATTGTATGTTTTATAATATATTGTTGCCACTCGCTAATTTGAGATAAAAAGTTATCTTTATCATGTGATGCAAGGTGGATATGACATCCACAAGTCACATGACTCATTATCTGCCAACTCATGTAATTCAACAAATATCACAATTTTTTTGTATGCTCAAAACATTTCATACCCAACCCAAGTGACGTTTGAAAAATAGGCGAATAATAGAAGTATATACAGGGTGTTCAAAAATTTGTCAACTCATGTTATTTTTTGTCACATACAAAATATCACAATTTTATGCTAAAACATTTTCTTCCACTCAAGTAGCATTTAAAAGTAGGCATATATACAAGTATATATACAGGGTGTCCAAAAATCATCTTTGCAACATTTTTCCCATTTATTATTGAATTTGTAACAATAATTTTAGACACTAAAAAAAATGTTATTAAAAAAAATAGTAAACTTAGTGATTGACCATATATGACTTATGTCAATATGATTTTTGTAATAGAATACAGTGGAATCCGGTTATTATAATCAAGGATAATCATTCTCGGTCGGTCTTCTGTTTGATGTTTTATTTACATCGTTTAATGTTACCCAGCCGGCTATTGTCATCAAAAAAGCACTAGTGCCAAAAGTGATCACATTAACCAGATTCCGCTGTATTTTAATTTATTTTTATAAGAAACTTATTTTTATATTTTTTATTCCATAGGTAAAGCAACATGGCTTCGAACAAGAAGGCAGGGTTCGCGCCACAGCTCGACGAAGCGATTTATCGTATACCACCGTACTACTACGTTCACGTTCTCGACCAGACCAGCAATGTCACGCGTGTTGAAATTGGGCCCAAGACGTTCATTCGTCAGGACAACGAAAAGTGAGTCGAAACTTCCGTTTTGCACGACGATAACGTATACTATGGCAAAACGAACCAACGGTTTGCTCTTTGACAGGGTGATTCTGGGACCCGAACGCATGGTGATCGTCCCTCCTCGCCACTACTGCATCGTAGCGAATCCCGTGATCCGTGAGAACAACGTGATCAAGTACGACGCCGCTGGCCAAGTGAAACTCCGTCACGCGGATCATGAAGTGCGACTCGAACAAGAACCTTTTCCACTTTATCCTGGAGAAGAACTCTTACAGGTACGATTGCTTCCAAATGTGTATGGTTATACAGGGTGTCGTGTCCACCATGAATGTCAACATTTGGGAAGTCCATTGTTTTTCATATCGGGTTATGCGAACGTGATTCTTGGTCGAACGGAACGAAAAACTCAAAATGTTTCTCAGAAATTATGTATAGTGTGTCAGAATCACGGTGGCGCTGCAGTCAGTCATTTTCCAAAATGGCGACCAAGCACTGGTGGTTATGCAGAAACAAATGCAGTTTGCATTGAATGTTGCACAGCACATGGCCTGAGTTTAGACTACCTCCTAAGACATTCTTCATGTCGCCAAACGTGGAAGTGCACTGAAGTCATAGTTTATTTTATGAATGTCGGATAGGGTCACTGTCATTTCCATATTTAGTTATTATTTACCTTCAAGCTATGTGGGATTAAAAATTATGTTGACTTCCCATGGCGGACACCCTGTGTATTTTTTTTAAATACTAGCATCTAACGCTCGTTCCCTAGGCTGTTACCCCACTTCGTGTGGTGCCACCCAACACAGCTTTGCGTCTTCGCGCTGTGAGAGATTTTGACGATGACGGAACGAAGAAAATCGCTGGCGACGAATGGCTTTTTGAGGGGCCAGGTGAGTCGACGCTCGGTTGTCGATTTTGTCACCGACACGTAGTGACAGTTTGCTAATTTTGGATTTGAATTTTTATGTGCGCAGGAACCTACATCCCTAGGATCGAAGAGGAAGTTGCGGAGACTATTCGAGCTACCATCATCAAGCCCAACCAGGCTTTGAAACTGCGAGCGCGAATGGAAACGCTCGATCGCGACGGGAAAGCACGAGTAACGGGCGAAGAATGGCTAGTCAAACGCATAGGAGCTTATTTGCCAGGTGCGAGAGAAGAAGTTGTAGATGTCGTCGATGCTTACGTCCTTACAGAAAAGGTAACTAGATGACCAACGATGACAACCATTTCTAAAACGTTCAGCAGTAGATTCCAAACAATCAAACATGGCTGAAAGCATAACACCCTGTATAAACAGGGTGTCCCTAAAAGGTCTACTCATATTTTAACCACTAATGCTATGCATCAAAACAAAGTGAAAAGTCCATATGAACATGGCTCGCTGACTGGGTAGACAGTTACTTTTTTTTTTACACTTCCACGTTTCCCCTCCCTCCTAGAGTCTTTGTCAGGTAGAAGAGAAAAGTAGAAAGGAAACTGTGATATAACCAAAAGAACTGTTTACATAATTGTCTCTCTGTATAATTAGAGATGGCTTTGTAAATGGTTCGTTCGTGTCTTGACCTTTCCCCTTTTTTTTACCTGCCTTTCTTTCATTCCTGACAAAGCCTGTAGGAGGGAGGTGAAACATCATGGAGTCGTTTAAAAAAGGTCTACCTGGTCAGTGAGGCGAAACATGTTTCCTTTAAGAATTTGTTACTGATTAAAAACCGTGCTTATCGGGGTAGGAAATTTTTCCTGAAATCTAATTGTTTCGTTTGTTTCACTATAGACGGCGTTGCATGTTCGGGCAACGAAAACCTTTGTCGACGATTTCGCAGTCGCTCGTAAAAACGGCGAAGAATGGATCGTGAAGATGTCCGATGCGGAGACCTACATTCCGAACGTCTACGAAGAAGTGATCGAAGAAGTCACCATCACCAGCTTGACGAGCAGAGAATACTGTGTCATTCTCGATCCAGTGTCTGCTGAGGGAAAGCAGCAGTTGGGACAAAAGAAGCTTGTGAAGGTGACCTTCTACGACAGTCAACGTTCACATAACGAATCCCGCGATACGTATTTTCACGTTCATGACACGTTACGTTTGTTTAGGGAGAAAAATCCTTCTTTCTCCTTCCTGGCGAGCATCTGGAAGCTGGAATCCAGTCAGTTTACATTCTGAGTGAAAACGAGGGGCTCGTTCTTCGAGCCGCCGAAGCGTTCCTCGATGCAACGTTCGCACCTGTGAGTTAGCTGTATACAGTGGAATCCGGTTATTGTAATCACGCATCAATCGGCTATTGCTATCATTATCAGTCGGTCCCAACGCACTGTTTAACGTTTTATTTCCATTTGGTTAATGTTATCAGATGGCTATTGTTAATCACAAAAACACTCGTTCTAAAGGGTGATAACAATAACCAGATTCCACTGTAGCACATTCACTATTTAATCATGGAATGAATGTGGGACAGGTATCAATATCAAAAATGGTTGTTTCAGCCCATAGCAAGAAATCCCGGTGACAAGTGGTTAATCCGTGGGCCGGTCGAATACGTCCCTCCAGTTGAAGTCGAAGTCGTCGTCGAGCGTGCGTCTATTCCTCTCGACGAGACTGAAGGCATTTATGTGCGAGACATGAAAAATGGAAAGGTACGACTTATTTCGTTAAAAAAAATAAACTATGACCTCGCTTTGAACTTGGTGTGACAAAACAAATGTCAAACAGGTGCGGTCGATATGCGGAACGACATACATGCTCACCCAAGACGAGGAATTGTGGGAGAAAGACCTTCCACCAAGCGTAGAAGAACTGTTGGCCAAAGGAGCCGATCCATTGGCGGATCGAAACATCCGCGAGATGAGAGGCATGACCATGACTATCCCAAACCAGAACAGGGACAAAACACGCGTCATAACGTTTCGCGTGCCGCACAACGCGGGTGTTCAGATTTACGACTACAAAGAGAAGAAAGCTAGGTATGTATGTGTGAGGTGTGCCTGTCGCCATTTCTTGGTGCGGCAAGTCTAACAAATTTTGAATCGCTGTGACATCAGTTTTTTGCCCCAACCAATGGATCCTGGTACGGAAAGAAGTTATCACAGCTGTGCACAAATTGCTCAACTTGTCATGCAAAAATTGCATATTACCAATGTTTTTCATTTTACAGAGTGATATTTGGTCCCGACTTGGTGATGTTGGGTCCCGACGAACAGTTTACGCAACTGAGTTTGTCTGGCGGAAAACCCAAGAAACCAGGTGTGATCAGGTCGCTCTGTCTGCTTTTGGGTCCCGATTTTTGCACTGACATAATTACTGTCGAAACTGCCGACCACGCACGTCTTCAACTCCAAGTGTCCTACAACTGGTAATTCAGAATATCGAATTTGACACCGTTTCTACACACTTTAGCTGTTTTGTTGCCGAGTGGCGTGTGCAAGTTCTCTAAGTCCGTCATATTGAATTCCCCCAGGCATTTCGAACTAGGCAATAAAACTACCGAAGATGCTGCCAGAGTCTTCAGTGTTCCCGACTTCGTGGGCGACGCTTGCAAGGCGATCGCTTCCCGAATCCGAGGCTCTGTAGCTAGCGTTCAGTTCGATGACTTTCACAAGGTAATTTCGCGAATAACATACGTCGTATTTGTCATCGTGCAAAACAATTTTTTTTGGTTTCATGACTAATCAATGACACAAACTCTGCGTACAAAATCTTGGTTTTGATTACCCCATTTGTTTTTTTGCAGCATTCGGCTCGCATCATTCGCTCGTCTGTTTTCGGGTTGGATGAGAAACAGCGCGTACGCAGCAGTTTCACGTTTCCTCAAAACAATCTTGTCATCACGAGCATCGACATCCAAAGCGTCGAACCCGTCGACCAACGCACAAGGGATTCTCTACAGAAGTCAGTACAGTTAGCGATCGAAATCACCACCAATTCGCAGGAAGCAGCTGCAAGGTGAGTCGTCGAAAAACCATAAAACACTCTACATACTTTCGCTGCTGTATCTGCTTGAACGATACATGTTCATTGCATTCGACAGACACGAAGCGCAACGAGTCGAACAAGAGGCAAAAGGACGTTTGGAACGTCAGCGTATCAAGGACGAAGCAGACGCCGAGCTTGCACGAAAGGAACTTCTTGAATTGCAAGCAGCCAGTGCAGCGGTCGAAAGCACGGGACAGGTAATAAACTCGCTGCACAATTGTCTTTTGTCACTTGACTTATTATCAATTGACAAACCTACACAACTCTATTGTCATCATTGACAATGACTATCTCTTGATCAGAACCTGACCTTGCTGAAGTTGAATAATTAAAACTGGCGTGTCACATATCCCTTATTCTTCTTTCCTGCTAGCGCATGTTATGACATTGTGGGGTTTAATTGACGAGTTGGATGGAATAACTCTAAAAATGTATTTTTGAAAAAGAGCAAAAAAACAAACAAACAAACTTGTGGAACCTTCAAATTTAAGATTAAAAATGATTCCTATCAACTGTATATTTATAGAATGAAAATGAATGGGTTTTGCAAAAAAAAAAAAAAAAAAAAAATTGTTAACTATAGTCGACAGGCCTCAACTCATGGGCTAATTCGAAACTGCAACGACGCCGTTATACCAAATATCGTACTAATTCATAAACGCATTGACGCCATTATTCCAATAGTCAGTATCATTTTCGTTGTTTTGGAAGTGAAACGAGCGAGTGAAATAACCAGGAAGTGAAGCGACAAAAATTTTCTGATTTACAAGAGTCGCATTCCATATTCTGGCTTCAAAAAGTCCAAATTATAGGCAACCTATCTTCTATAGACTGGTATAAAACGATTCAATATCTTCATTTTAAGGTATGACGACAACTTAAGTGGATTTATGCCATTTTTTTCACCCAACTGCTCAATTCTTACTCTGTTGTTCTCCTCAAAGCTCACAGGCCCAGCATCTCCAAAAATAAACTAGCAAATAGTCTTAAAAAAATGGCCTGATACTGTAATAATGACAATTCACTTCTCACAGGCCAAAGCAGAAGCGCAATCTCGAGCTGAAGCATCCAGAATTGAAGGCGAAGCGGCAGTACATCAATCAAGATTGAAAACCGAAGCTTCCAACATTGAAACGGTAATAAACGACAAAACATTGCAACAGCAAAAAATACACATCTATCATTGTTTTGGAATTTTCTAACATGGTCGTTTTTGTTTTCTTTCCAGGAAGCGGAACTGCAACGTCTGACTCAGGCCCGGGAAGCAGAAATCCATTACGTCCGCGAGCAGAACGAATTGGAAGTGAACAAAGCCAAAGAAATGGCCAAGATCGAAGTGGAGAAATTCACCCAAATGGTCACGTCGTTGGGAGTGGACACCCTCAAAGCTATCGCGGTGGCCGGTCCTGAAATGGAGGTACGCGTTTCCGAAACAATTCACGTCGGCAGCGGATCTATGAAGCTTAAGTTTTGGGCCCCCCAAAGTTTTTCAAACTTTAGCTACTAGCGACAAATCTAGCTACTTTCATTACTAGCTACATTTTGAATTTTTAAAAGATACATTTTCACATTTGACAATTTAGCAACCCTTCACCCAGCAATTTGTTGCGGAAGGGCCCTCCCATAATAGTTCACGCTTCAGGGCCCCAAAACTGTAGTTCCGCCACCGATTCAAGTTTTTAAAAACTGTTAACTGTTCGCCTCATTTTTCAGGTGAAGTTACTCCAGTCTCTGGGATTGCAGTCGACGTTGATCACCGACGGCAAAACTCCACTCAACTTGTTCGACACTGCCCGTGGTTTGCTAGGAGGTGCCATACTTCCGGCGCCGAAGAGACAGCGATTCGATAGCAAAGATGACACCGAGTAAACCGTTTCAACGCCAACATTCACCTTGCTGAATTTCCACGGCAATTGTTGTTGTTTTGTACAAATTATTTACTTTGTTCACTAATCGTCGCGTTAGCAAACAACAAAAACCCATTAATCAATCAAACTGAATTAATTTTTGTCAGTGAAACAGTTGTTATTTTTTGTAATGGCCGATTTTAATTGACGAATGCTTGAAAACATAAAATGTTAAGACATTTTTGTCTAATAATCCTGTTCAATTTTAGCATAAAACATAACTTTAGCTTGTATGAGAAGCCAGCATTGATCAACTTTAAAAAGTTTGCATTTACGTTCGCACCAAATACTCGTCGTCTACATTGAAATGTGTCGCAAAATTTAATGGTCTTACGTCTTTGTGTATTACTCATTGGAGCTGTTTCTATTTTGTTTAAGGCTGTGTACTTGTTTCCATTACGTGATTCACTTTATTTTATAGAGTACGGTACCTTAAAAAAAAACAGTACATTATTTTTGAAGTACAGCATGTCCTTGATTGGTGCGATTTTGCCAATATGCGACGAGGCGCTCGTTATCATCGAGACAATCTCGCTTCTCTGATTTTGCACATTGGCGAACAAGTGACTTGAACGCGGAAATTGTTACGGCTTCATGGAATTTTCAATATACAGGGTGTTCCTGAAAAGTTTGTCACATATTTTACTTTAAACAGATGCTATGGATCAAAATAAAGCAAAAAAACTCCATATAAACACGGGTCCAGAAATGCTTCCCTTCCGAGATAAGTGTGAAATCGCACTTTTCAAATGTGACATCACCCTCGGAAAAGAAGCATTTCCAGACCCATGTTTATATGAAGTTTTTTTGCTTCATTTGTGGTTAAAATTTGACGACTATTCAGGAACATCCTGTATACGTGACATTGGCACAAAACGTCTCTCGCACGAATCAAAAGGACCTCCTGCATCTGTACTTATGGATAATTACATTGCAGGTTATCCACTCTCGACAATCTCAATGCACTGCGTGTGTATTTCTAAAGCACCACCATTTTGTTTGTTACGAACAATACGTTAATATATACCGAAAGACACTTGTTAACATAGCCTAATCCGTCGTTACAATGTATACAATCCAAAACTTCGTACGCACGACAACAAAAAACGTTACTAATGCAATATTTTTTTGCAGCATTTTGAAATACCGTAAAAGTATTCAAACAAATTCTTTGTTGAGATGGACCAAAAAATTAACCAAAAAATAAAAGTGCATCCATATTTTTCTTCGGGAGAAAATGTTGTAAAAACAGCAAAATTCAATTTACTAAAAGCTATTGAATAAAAAACTGCTTGTTACATGAAGTGAGAAACTTGTGAAATTATTCATCCGACACATCATTTTTATGTATATATATATATATATATATATAAATTTTTTGTTTCACTTTGGAAGGAATGTTACAATTCTGATGTAACGATGTTACAATCGTTTTCCCGATGAAACAACAAAAAACGGTTGTTAGAAAAAAATACGTGACGACAAACATCGCGGTTCCTTCCACTTTTTTTATTAGCTTCCAAATGGATGTCGAGAAACGTATATGGCGACGTTAAAAAATACATACAAGCCTCGACGAATTTTTTTCCCCGCTTTCCATTCGCCGACACATACACTGCCAGGTGCCATGTGACGAGATAAAACAATTATGCTAGTACTTATGGGGGAACAAACAAAAAACAGGGAAAATTGGTAATGTTTCGAAATAGTATTGGCTATGAATTGAGAAGTATTATTATTATTGTTATTATAACTAGGGACCCTGGTGGGAGTCTATAAAATAAAATTACTGAAGTGCATCTCGGCTGTGGTTGCGGAACGTCGGAATAACAAAATGCAAAAATGTCATCTAAGTTTACATTTTTTGGACCAAACGAGATGTTAAAATGTGTCTATTCAATGTTTTATGAATTAATAAAACACAACGACAACAATTTATACATAGCTGAATATAAAAGCTTTTCTTTTGACTTTCAAAACGTAGTGTCAAATACTTTTAATGAAAAAGTATAATATAAAACTAGATTAAAAAAAATTATGCTTTCATTTTAAGTGAGCTGAAAAAAGTAGACTATGATGAATTTTGTTTCAGTAACTATAAACATTTTTAATACACACACGACAAAAAATAAAAGCGTGGGGTCTTCCAATTGTTTTCAAAACATTTGAAATTTAACTATAAGAGCCCACGCTTTTATTTTTTGTCGTGT
This sequence comes from Cryptops parisi, assembly GCA_034695005.1. Classification (NCBI taxonomy): domain Eukaryota; kingdom Metazoa; phylum Arthropoda; class Chilopoda; order Scolopendromorpha; family Cryptopidae; genus Cryptops; species Cryptops parisi. The sequence continues at coordinate 8,743 of JAQIWH010000716.1, read as the reverse complement.
ATGTATGAAAATTGTTTAGTTACTAAACAAACAAATTTTTTTATACTTTTCAGTACACTTTGAAATGAACGCATATTTTTAATCTACTTTTATTGGACAACAAATTGCACAATAATTTAAATTTTCGGTCATTTTCAACTCAAAAATTAAAAGGTTGAAATGTACATAGAATACACAGAAATGTACTGTACATATAAATGTATGGTACACAGAAAAAAATACATAACTATAAATCATATTATTCGTTCTGAACATTTCCACCCTATGAAATTTGTGCTATTGGAAGATTCACGAAAGTTCATTAAAAAACGACGCGATTGCAAAAAATATTTTCCATAAATATCTAAAATTTTACTAAAAATTGGTGTTTTCATAATTATTTAGCACCATAACCAAGCACACTATGTAGAAGCACAAATTTCAAACATTTTAGAAATTAGAATTTAGTCCCAAGTCTACATCTTTGCAGGACAGGTATCAGGATAATACCCCCCCCCCCAATCAAAGATAGACTGACAGCAAATATACAATCCTAATATTATTATAAAATAAAGCTAATAATTTCAATAATTACCCTGTTAATTTAGATTAATCCGTGTAACTCATGTTATTTTTTAAATGTAAGTTGTTATTTTCTTACAATATGAATATCTGGCCCGATTGACTTTTATCAAAACGTCAAACCACGCATTCGGTTATTGAGAACTTCCGCAACCACGACATTCGAACAATGAAAATCTCCAAATGTGCGTTAAGATGCAAGCAACCTACAAAATAATGTACAACTAGCATGGAATCGACCTGACGCTGATCGCTAACAAAGAGAAAATCGTTTGTTTTTCATACGCTACGCGCTTTATGAGCATCTTTTAGGAAGATGGCGTGAGAAAAAATAAAAATTAAGAAAATCACTACATTACTATTTGGCCACTTATTTTCTCATTACTTTTTTATCAAAATACCCAACCAAAAAAAAATCTGCACGTAAATTCTACTGGCTAGAGTAAGTAATTCGTTTCATTTCTTAAAGCAAGTTGACGTTTAACAAACCAAAAAAAAACAAACAAAAATAAAACAAAATATTTTCTTTGAAATAAAATAAAAATTTAGAGAGAAAATAAACACGAATTTATTTTGCATTTATCCTTTTAAAGCTGCCATTTAAGCACTTAATGCTAAACAACACTCGCGCCGGCTGGGAAAAAACAAAATGTAAGCTACGTGTTTACTGTACTAGATTTTTATGTTGGATGATGTAAAAAAAAATTTTAATCAAAAAACACAAAACTACTAAGTTAACGTCGTATAACGATACCCTCTTAAAAAGTACGAAATAACCCCCGGTTGGCTTTTAATGTTTACGAAACAAAAAAAAACCGCTACGAATTACATACGTTAATACGTACACACGTGAGCGTACAAAAAAAAATAAAAATATGACCGTCGACTTCAAACGTCTCGACAAAATTTTTTTTTATCATTATGCGTCCCATCCCCCTGCGACAGTTCAAAAAAACAAAACATCATTTCAAACTGTACAAAAATAAAATGATATACAGAAACAGTTAAAGACAAAAAAAAATAAAGAAAATAATAAGTGTATGGATATAACTTATAATAATAATTATAATAATAATAAATGTGGCGTTTTGATAAATTGTTCATTATTGTTTTTTTTAAAGTAATGCCATTATTTGTTGTTTATAAACATTGAATGATGTGCATATCCAATCGTCCAACACTTTATAGTCTCAAACTTCCTGAGTCCGTTCCACGATGAACATTGAACACGCAGGTTGCTGAAGGAACATATCGAACTAAAGATTAACGTAAACCACGGTAGGAAGTTTGTTTCTGTTTGTTTGTTTTTTTGTATTTTTGTATATTTTTTTTTGTTGTTGTTGGTTAAAACACTTTCTATAACAACTTGGGTTAAGTTCGTTGCTAAATAGCGTTCTAATCGATCGACCTGCAAGAACAAAATGAAACAAACAAACATCGGTACATGAATTGATGAGCGGCGAACGTCACTTTAAAACAAGTTACATTGAAAAATAATTTGATTTTTTGTTAAGAAACACACTTCTACTTCATTACAAGTTTCAGTGAAATCTTGAAGCCACTACGTTTCCATGGCAACCACTGTAAAAGTGGGGTTGCTTGGAAAAACACAACTCAATAATTGAAACTCGGGTTGCATCACCCAACATGTTGTTGTCTCAGCCAATCATGTGTGAGGCATGACATTGGCCAGTCAAATGTGAGGCATGACATTGGCCAGTCAAATGTGAGGCATGACATTGGCCAGTCAAATGTGAGTATAAAACCCAACACTTTTTGTATAAAACCCAACACTAAATTTAAAACAACTTTTTGTCAACCAACAAAAGCGAAAAAGAAAAACGAAACAACGTTCAACTTACGTTCTTTTGGTTTTACCATGTTTTTTTTTTTTTTTTTTTGTTTTGTTTTCTGTTATTTTCCATTTCTACTGCATCAACAACATTTTCTTTTACTTCGCTTGTCGGATTTCCTGAGGTTGACGGTATCTTCGTGCTGTTGCTGCTGTCGTTCCTTCTGTTCTTTTTTGGCCTTCAGCACAAGGCGCGTTATGGCATTGAACATCTAAACATTATCAAAACAACAAACGAGACGTTAAACCTTTAAAAACTACCGTGGTCATTATGATCGCTTTGGGACTAGTGATTTTTCGATAACAATAATAACCGGCTGATAACATTAAACAATTGAAAAATTGCATTAAACAGTATGTTGGGACAGATTGATTATGATAACATTATCCATCATCATAATAGCCAAATTTCACTGTATATTACAAATAGTTCTGTTAACATTACTAATCCTTACGAACAAAACAAAAATAACCGACTCACTTCTTCGACGTTGATGTTCTCTTTCGCACTGGTCTCAAACAACATAATTCCCATCTGATCGGCGAACCTCTGTGCGTCTTCCGTTAAAACCACTTTTCTGTCGGGGTCGTCGTTCTTGTTTCCCACTATGAAATAATGAGCGTGAAACAACCAACCGGCATATTAATAATCTACGTTGGCTTGAAAGGTGGGCAAAATAATTAGGTAAGAGGAACGTTGCTGCGTTTACCTAATATTCTGTTGACTACTTCGCAGTTTTGTTCAATTTCATGTAACCATCGTTTAACATTTGCAAACGATTCACCGCTTGTAACGTCGTACACTACTATGACACCATGAGTGCCTCGGTAGTATCTTGAAAAAAAAAACAAAAACATAATAAATAAACGGTTTGTTTTTCCGAGCTATTCGAACACAGGGTGTCGACTAAAAGAATCTTATGAAACGTACGTGGAAGTGATTGTTCGGAACCGTTCTTGGCCCGCTGTATCCCAAATTTGTAGTTTTACACGCTCGCCGTCGACTTCTATCGTTCTAATTTTGAAATCAACTCCAATGGTTGTGATGTAATTACCTATTCGTCAAAATATCAACACTTTACATAGATAAACAGCCAACTACAGGTATTCAGTGGAATCCGGTTATTATGATCATCACTTTGTTCATAGTGATGACGATAACCGGCTGATACAGCTTAAACAGTGTTTTGAAACCGACTGATTACGATAACAATTATCAGTTAACATTATCCGTAATTACAATAACCAGATTTCATTGTAAGTCTATGGTGTTTAAGAGGGGCGTATCAACTACAGCTAAGTTTGCAAAAATATTCCTACGATTAAAATGAAATATATGATTATGGTTCATCACAGGTTGTGAACTATTGTCTAGTTCAAAAGTTATTATTTTATTATAAATTTACAACACTGAATTGAAAATTTTTAAATTATAAATTTATGGCTATTGACTATGTGAGAATCATGACACGTTAATAAAAGTTAGATTGCATTTCTCCAATACACATGAATTTTAATGACAATGAGCATTGATTATCTGACTCGATCGAAACAAAAGCAAGTTCATATTATCAGTTTAAAATCAAACAATGAATGCAGTTGAATTACACGTTGTTATGAATACATAGTTTTGTACTATTGTGCGCAAAATCTCGATTTAACGTGAGAATTATTATGCATTGTAATGTCTAATTACAATGTATAAACGACGACGACGATGACACTCACCCGAAAACGTATTATCGGCAAACCTAAGTAGTAGACTACTTTTCCCGACACCTGAAAAATAAACCGAGTCAAAAGGTTGATGACAAAACAAAAATCGTTATCGATCAATTCAAACACGTTGAACGGTTAACCGGCAAATTCGTTTAAGTAAAATTAAATACAATTCAAGGCACGTAGCTTTCCAACCCACACTCGATATAGTCGATTATCGACATCCTGCGAACGTTCTCAGAATGGGAATCATAGAATATACCTAACCAAAACATGTAATACCATAACAGCAGATTAGTAGAGTAGGTAATGTAATACGTACAGTTGATCTTAACAGACGTACACTATTTTTTGCTATGCTTAATTCCAAATACAACCAAACTTTCAAAACCAAAAATCTGCTGGTTGCGGTACATTAACTTAGGTTTCAATGAGCTGATATTTAAAACATGGTTATCAAAATGATACCAAAGTGGAAACTTATATGATAAACAATTTCAATACAATTCTATATATATGCATACATACAAATATACAGAAGTCGAGATATTCCAACTGTCAAGTCTACAGGACGCGTTAGTTAAAGCATATTTGACATTCGTCGGTTAACCGTGTTGAAAGAATTCGAGCCTGGACCAACTTACCACTGTCTCCAATTATCAATAATTTGAATAAGTGATCATAATCCCTAGCCATAATTTCCAATTAATCGTTTTTTTGGGACCAAAATTTTTTTCTCTCGACCTAACAATTACTTACTTAACTAACTCGCCGGAAGTTGGGGGTGGAAAATGAATCACGATTGTGCGCACATCTCCACTTCCGGTTCTAAAACTTTTTCGTGGAAAGCAAAACAATGTTACGCGACTACCGGTCGTCGATAGGTGTTGCCACCTGGCGACGAAACTATACAACAGTAAAATTTTATAGATTGGCAATGTATAGAATCAAGGCATTCTATAGAATGTCAATTGGTTTTTTTTTGGCAATGTGGGAAATTAGCATTAAAATAGTTGAGTCAGACTTTGGGTGTAAATTTCTGTCAAAATTTATTTCGGCCAAAGTCGTTTTTATCTAAGAAAAAGTTATCTAACCTAAATAGTAGTATAAAAGATATTATTTAATACTTTGTCAAAACTAGAGCTATGTATTTTATAGAATGCCTATATTTTATACATTTCTAAAAACAATTATAATAAAAGTACAAAATTAATGAAAATTTAAAATTGTTTTCTCGGTATTTATTAGACGATTTTAAATAAATGTGTTATTTAAATGAGAATTCAAGATATTAAATAAAAATATAAATTAGAATGTTAGGCATTTGTATAAAAAGTTTTAAACCGTACAATTGCCAATTTTATAATAATCAAGAGATTTTATTTACTATCAATTTAATGTAATTTCTTGAAACAAATAAATAAAAACTTTTTTGCGACAAAATTGATATTATTCAGTATAAAATCAAATTCCAAGTAAACCATACAGAAAAATAAATTTTATTCATAAAGTTTATTATTACCTACAAAAAAAAATTCTATTTTATTTTATTGAATAAATTTTAATAAAAAATCAACACCTAAAGTACGAGCATAATTTTTCAAACAATGTATCAAACAAAAACCAATCGCACAAAAAATTCGACTTGTGTGATTGAAATTGACTAGACCTTTTAGGAACATCCTGTACAATTTAATGTATTTTAATAGACGAAATAGATAAAGTAACATGCATACTTTTAATAAAAACAAATGTAATGACTAGACCTCGGATTTGTATGAAGTTGCATGTTTTTTTGTTGATAAACAGCTCCTCACAAATTGGTGAGGATGTTATTCATTGTTGCAGAAGTACAATGGTTAAATTTTCTTTTGCATATTTTTTGCATATTTCAGATGTTAGTGCATAATTTTGCATATTTCCTAATTTTGCATATTTCAGAAGTTAGTGCATATTTTTGCATATTTCAGAAGTTAGTGTATATTTTTGCATATTTCAGAAGTTAGTGCATATTTTTGCATATTTCGGATGTTACTGCATATTTTAGCATTTATTTGCATAAAAATTTTATTTTAGTATTTATTTTTATAAAATTTCTATTGTCAACCTGGGTTTTTTTAAAAATTATTTTTCAAATTTCATACAATAAGAAATTCCAAATTTTACAACAATGGAATAAAATGCTAAAGATAAAATGCTTTGAATTTTGAGGTTTTTGCAGGACACCTAGAAAACAAATTGCATATTGTCATGTCTACTGCATATTTTGAGCAGTTTCGTGACATTTTGCATGCATATTTTCATGTTTTTAGTGCCTATTTCGAGGGTTTTAAGTGAATATTTGCATGCCTATTTTTCATGTTTCTAGTGCCTATTAATCCGAGACCTACTAATGACACATACTACCGATTATATGTGGAGATCCTACATCACAGTATTCTCCTATTCCGCTTATGTATTAATTAAATCTTGAAAACACCCAACAGCAGCTTGTTCTGGTCAAATCCATAAACCTGAAAATGAGATAAAAATAAAATAAAGCCACGGTCGGATTTTTGCAGTGATATAAAAGTTGACCAATGTTGTAGTTGACATGCTATGATTTCATGAATATAAGTACAGTATAATTCAAATGAAGGGCTCCGGACAATATAATTATAAGCCACACTTTTTTTCCAAAAAATAACATTTTTTACATCAAATTGTCCCTCCCAGTAATGTTTCTAGCTTCTTACTTTTATCACTTCCTAGATTTTCCAGAAAATCGGCAGCATAGGCTAATTTAATGAATCACCTTGTTGCTCAGTGTATGGCACTCTATGGAGTTTCTCACCATAAAAACGGATCCCACGAACAATTTTTCAAATGTGGCTTAACATTATTTTTCCCCCCCGAAACCCTTCAATTAACAAAGCATACTATCTGAATGTGTAGAGATTCCTGCATCACAGTCTCTTTATCCTATATTGAGTCAGTTAACCTTGGAAACACCTAACAGCAGTTTGTTCTGTTCAAATCCATAACCTGAAATGAAATAAAAAATAAATCAATGATCGGATTATTGGAGTGGTGTAAAAGCTGTCTATTATCGTAGTGATACTTTCCGGTTAGAGCAGGTGCAGTCTGATGTTGCTATTTGGGTTTATTTTGCAAGTTAGGTTAGGAAAAACAAAAAATCGTATTAAATGTATGATTTGGTGATTAAGTTGTTTGCCTAACCTAACCTGCAAAATAAACCCATAACCAAGCACCCGGTCCAACTGGAAAGTACCACTGTAGTCTATAAGTTGTATAAACATTGTAGTTTAGTTAATGCGCCATGGTTTCATGAATAGAGTTAGAATTCAAATCTATTGATGTAATCCCATAATTGGATGTTAGCATAACAACATGTGAAATTGACACACAAAAAGGTGTCAATTACTGCACATAAGAATGAAAACTTGTAAGAAACAGGTTTTCACAACCAAAATTATGTCTGAGCTATGGATAATAAACTACTCTTTATTTATAAACTTCTGATTATTAACCATACATACATACACACCTCTATAACATCAATTTGTTCTGGTAAATCCATAAACCTGAAATGAGATAAAAAAATAAACCATCATCAGAGTGGTATAGTACAAGTTGATCAATATTGTAGTTAACGTGCTATGATTTCATGAACATTGTTAGAATTCCAATCCATTGATGGTGGAACCACATACATAACTTATGATGTTAGCATAGCAACATGTGTAGTAATTGACACAAAAAAGTGTCAATTACTGCTCATGAAAATGAAAACCTGTCAGAAACGAGTTTTCACAACCAAGATTATGTCTGAGCTAGTGATAATAAACTATTCTTTATTTATAAACTGCTGTTAATTAACCACACACAAAACCTAACAACAGTTTGATGAGCTTGCTTACAAATGTCATCAACTCCTTTGTGAACATGGAACCTAATGAATACAGAAAAATAATTGCAATAAGCTTCAGTTACACACTACAGTAAATGTTTATTAACCGTGATTAATCTTATTTGACCAGCTACTTGTGAAAAATTAATGTTAATGAACTGGTAGTATCACATGGTTCAACTCTAATGTACCGTATACTCATATTGGACATACGTAAGATGTCATAATGCTTGTATGAGAGTATACACATGAAATTCGTACTCTTCTAACATCATATATCGACTTCTATGCTTTAAAATTTTATGTAATGACCAATAAAATGATAAACTTTCAATGCATATACAAACCCATCAAATCTTGTACTCATCATCCACTGCAGTTTCCAAACGAATGATATTGATAAAATATTTTTCATACAAATCTTATGAAACAACATCACCTGTAAAATATACAATCCTTATATGTTAGAATTGTGTATTATTATAAGTGGTACAGTTAAAATTGTAACTATAACATACATTAAGTAAAACATACATGTACCCAATGTTGATTTATGTTAATCTATGAGGACACCAACACATTATTATTATGCAATTCCAGTTGTTAATTGAACCATATTAAGGAGTGAATGGGGTTTTAAATTAATTCTAAATAAAATTATATCAATATATTTGTGATAGTAATGTAAGACCATGTGACTC
>JAQIWH010000715.1:0-42084 GCA_034695005.1 Cryptops parisi | reverse complement strand
TTTAGCCCGACAAGGGTGCCGCGAAATTTTTTTAGCTCGACAAGGGTGCCGCGGCGAAAAAAGTTTGAGAACCGCTGAGCTAGAGGCTATCTTACCCATTTATTTTTTATTGCTTTAGCACTACTCTGTCTTTAGCCCTTATGACACTCGCATCTTACATGTATACACAATCTTTAGATGCCAGTACAAGTTCAATTCCCAGCTCACTTAGTTGCCGAACTCGCTTACTCATCAACTCACAATGTCACAAAAATCACAGTCACAAAGTCGCTCACAATTGAAGCGTATAAAAAATTAAATTACCTCAATGTTTTGGAATCTTGTTGTCATCTTTATTCGTTTACTTTTTTTTGTCCAAAAACTTGAATGAAACAAACTTTAAGAGCTTCACAAAATCGACAATCCAGCTTCATTTTAATACTGCAAGTGCTGGATTTCTGCGAGTTCCTCATATGCGATTAACCAAAATACGCCAATAAAAATCTTCACTGGTAGTTGTTATATGCGAAAAAATGTCTTTATAATGTGCACGAGTGATTGAATGCTGGAGTTTTGTCACTCATGGGATAAACGATTTTAAGCGTTTTTCCCCCAAGACAAAACAGTTGCATAAAATCGAACACCTATATTGCCAGTGTTTATACTTCTTTATATTATATTTCCCTTATACTGTATTAGTTTCAGAAAATATGTGTGGATTTTTCTTTTTTTTTTTAAATTTATTTACAAACAACAGGGTTCAACATATACAATTTCTAACTTTTAGGTAAACTTTGAAACAAAGTATAAATAACATTAACGCAATAAATTACAAATTACAATTAACATATATAACTAGTTGTTTTGATATGTGTTGGTAAAAATCTAATGTGTTTGATGGTGTGAGTCGTCTTATTTTCCGTATTTTAATTTATCACTTTTTTTTTATACAAAAAATCTTCGATTTATGGGAGGATTAAATTGGAAACCCGAATCAAAAATCGAATATATCGAAATTTTCATAAAGTCGCAAAACTTTAGCATTCAGTCACTTGTACACCATCGTACGAAAGTGCATAGTAGCCAAATTTCCTAGCACCGGGTATATTTTTCTACATCGCATATTAGCAAAATCGCATATAGCCTAAACAACTCGTAGTCGACCATCATCTTTTAATGAAGTAAAAAGTTCTCTCGCAAATTAATTTAAAAGTAGTACCGACATTACAAAAAAGAGCTAAGGGATAAAAGTTTCAATTCACAACACATGAATAGAAAACTCACGAAAAACCATTAAGATCTGTTTCCACAAAGAGTCATAAAATATTCAGCGTAATAGATTATTCATTTCAGGACGTGAGCTTTTATGGCACTTCTCCATTATGGTCTCTAAGCTCCACGTTTTCCTCAAAAAAGTCTCAAGAGCTCCCCCCCAAAAAAACTATATTTATAACAAAAGCTGTGGGTATAACAATATAAGAAGTTTCCAACTTATAGACCGTTTCCTTCCTAGAAATTTCCATTTTGTTTACATTCGAAACCTATTTGAGTGTTAGAACTTCATGACCTTACGTATGCTTCGAATTAACGCTACATCAGAATTTTATCATCAGCCTATATTCGTAATAACGGATGCTCATAAGTTTTTTAATATATTCTCAAAGAAACGTTAAACTTTCATATGCATATTTCATAGTTGTTTATGTTCATGCATGAATATATAATATCATTAAAGTTAGTATTCTGCTTAACATCTTAAGACAGTGCTGTACACAAACACTGATACAAAATAATTCAACGTGTCAATAGCGACATAGCCACTAAGAAACCTGTCTGATTTATTTATTATATATACTCTTTATCTTAGCTTCACTTGTGAGTGAATGAGTGGCTAGCTGAGAATTGAACTATATTGCCATCTACAGTCGTTTGTGGGTATATACTGTATAGTCCAATGTACCAACAAACGCATAAAACAAGAACTGCATAAGTCATTTGCATTTAAATTGAAAACCGCATAAGTTCAATGTAAAAAAAAAAAAAATCGCATATATAAATAAATATATCGAAATTAGCAGAAATCAAAAATGGAATTACTCGAAACTCGCATAAATCAAATATTGAATGACTCAACGATCGCATAAAACACAACGTTTAATCATCCATTACATCATTACTCGAAATGTTTTAGCATTACTGTTAGTGAAAGAACCAGTAATCTGTATACATATTTACTACTTTAAATATTGTTAATAGGAATATGGATACTAAATATCCATACAATATCTTTGAAACGCTATGCCCTTATGGGTACGGAAACTTATATATTCACCAAGTATCAATAGCAAAACACATTTCAAAAATTTCAACAAATATGTATTTGACTATATTAATTTCTAACTTTTAGCTTTGTATGTTTTATTTTGTCTGCTATATGACATCAATGCTTTTTGTAATACGACCCCAAAGGGTTGATGATAAAATATAATAATAACTAAATAACACTTTCACGATCTCCATTCCTGCACTTCACAACACTCCCTACACCTTCCTTCCACTCACCACCAGTAACTCCAGACGGCTCCAGTTACTTTGGTCTCCTGGACCCGTGCTGGAAACCTTTTACGGGCGTAAGCCTAGCCTGTTGGTTAAACCATGGAGTTGGTTGGTAATCCAACTTATAACTCCATGATTAAACAATAATAACAATAAACTTTTAATTCGCATGAATTAAAATTCGCATAAATCGAGCGTGCAGAAATCAACAATGGAATTACTCCAATCAAGCATAAATTGAATATCGAATTACTGAAAGACTGCATAAATTTTAATTCGAATAAATCGAACATACAGAAATCAAAAAGTTTTTTTGCATAATGTATGTACGTACATGCAGTATATCTGTATGTGACAGTACCTGTATAGTATAAAGAGTATGCTTAAAAATCAATTTTAATTTACTTGTTTGTTTTACAGGGTTGTTGAAGGCTAAAATTTCAATGAAAATGGTGCGTTGTTTAGTTTAACATTAAGAAAACACCTAGGTATGGAAATTTTTTAATTTAATTTTTTTTTAAAAAATTAAAAATTTAAGAAAAATGTAAAATTTCACAATGATACCATACATCTCACACTGCATGTTCATCATCTCCTATCGATTGGAAAGGTTTATTGTTCTAATCCTCTTTAGAAAACACCTACACCTATCTAATTAAGTATATTAAAGAACTTGCAAACATTTGCATTATAATTTTTTTTCTCCATTAAAAGCACTTAGTGGATTTCATAAACATTGTCTATAATCTATACATACATTCTCTCTATAAACATTGTCTTTACGAGAAAAAAATGGCCGCGCGTTATTAATGCCACTTAAATCATAGTCATAACACATTTCGTAATGTGTATAGTGACAACACTTTTTTATTAGAATAATCCCTTCAAACATGTTCTCATTCAAACCCACTCGCCTTTAACCAAGATAAGTGTAATAAAAGCGCAAACATTTACAAATGGGATTTGGACTGTTTAGAATTTGCTCCAAGTAGCTTCAAACAAATTTGAACATCTAACAATAATAAGCTTTAAGACATTTGTCCTAGTTGCCTAATCCTAACCTTACGTTTGTTTGTTTTAACCATGACCTTTCAACATTAACTTGCTATTGGCGTAGGCTGAACTTTGAAAAACTGTTTTTTTTTTCATACTACGGGGTACTTCTTTGACCAAGAGTACTTCGACGTCGTTACCCATTCCATACTTTGTTCAGGTAACAAGGAGAAGGAAAAGTCGAGTAATTTCAATGCAATGAAGGTTGCCATGATTGCAGTCTCTGAAATTGACTTTCTCGCTAGTAGAGTACAATCTTTGTCACAGTAGGTTCTATTTTCGCCAAATGAAGTTACGTTCAGGAAGGAAGCAACTAGGGCTCATCTGAGAAAAGGACATTTTTCCCTCCATTTTCAGCCCTTGCTCATTCAGGCCAAACTGCTGACTATACTAACCTTTCCTGTAATATCAAACCAATTTCCAACCTTATGAAACTACAGTATATTTGCCGTGTGGCAATCATACTATACCTATCAGCATTTTCTACTTTTCGAATCTTTATTGAAACAGAACGAAAATGAACAACTCTTTCGTCTTTTACGTTATTGCCATTTTCCAACTTTAAACATTTTGAGATTATTTTTTTTTTAAATATCACAAAAACACTCGTACGGCCGAAACTCGTTAAACCGCCACCCTTGGTTTTGGGCAAAATATGGCGGTAAGCGAAGGTGGCAGTTTAAAGGGGTAAATTGTATGCTCATATTTGAGTAATTTTTCTTGCTAAAAATGTCTCTGCAACGCATATATTTCCTATATTTTATGAAGATATGTACAGTATCAGGAAGAAATATTTTTCAATCCAATTGCTCCCCCCCCCTATTTAGATTATCCTCAAAATGTCAACTATGGCATCCCGACTGATTTTCTTGATAAGAAAATTACAAAAAATGTTCTACCGTAGATTGTTGTTTGCCAAAGAATTCTTGTTTTTGAATTTTTCTGAGTTTCCGGTCTACCTTTCCTCAATTTGGCGGTTTAAACGAATGCATTTCCATACGAAGAGTACTTTCGTAGCTTAAAAGCAGTTGGCGGATAACGGGGTGGCGTTTTATCGCGGGAATTTAACATGTGAAGTATGGGAGGAAGATTTGTTCTGCGCACTTTCGTGGCGAAAAGTGGGGTGGTGGTTTATGGAGGGTTCGACTGTAACAAAATATACAGTGTTTTAGTCAAAATATCGATTATGAACAATCAGAAAGACTGTTCAAACGTTGACAACTAAGCGATGATCAATAGGAATCTGTCAGTAAAACTTCAACCGAGTTGCTGAACGTAGTACTTTGTTAAAACATAAATAAATAATTATTGTCAAATTTATATATCTAAAAAAAGATCGAATATTTAAACATTTTTGTCATATTGAAGAACCCACACTCTTTATTTATCTTGCTCTTCCACCACACGGAATGCAAATAAATCTACCTGACATTCATTATTTTGTCATCCCTTAGGGCAATTTCCCACTTAAGAGTAATTTCATGAAAGAAATTTAAAATTAATTTCCATCTTGTCAAGTCAGAGAGAAATAACCTGATGTTATAAACGTCACTCAGATTTTAAACATCCGAGTGACGTTTAAAACGCAGTTCTGCCTTTTACGTAGTACATTAAAAACTTGTTATATGCAGACATCGGATTGATCTCATAAGAGGTTTATGAATTATTTATTGATTGGGTTGCACAAATATGAACAACGATTAAAATAGAACACGGCTTAAATAAGAGATGTGTTATTGCAGAATGGTTAAAATAAAAGTAATTGATGTAATTTGTCAACAAATAAGAAAACAAGAACCGATCCATTAAAAATGCTTTTTAAGAATACACTTTATATAGTTTCGCTTTATGCGAATTTTGATTTATGCGATCTTTGAGAATTCGATATTCGATTTATGCCAGTTTTGAGTAATAAGCTTATCCGTTTCCGATTTCTGCAATTTTTGACTCGATTTATGCTCATTTTTTACATAGGACTTGAGATTTTCGATTTATGCGGTTTTGGACTATACAGTATGTATATTCTCACAAAAGCGTAGTTCAATTTCTAGATCACTCACAAAAAAAAACTAACAAACTCACAAGTGAAGTTAATATAAAGCTTGGGTTACACGTAACCTTTTGTCGTCAATTCTGCATGATCATGTCAGATTGCACAGACAAAACGGTACGTGCGGACGGCAACTTTGACGAATTGCATGAACTGAATAAGTAGTGTGAACGCGATTTTTGCGTCTGTCAAACTGATCTCTTTATGCCAGACTCACGACCAAATGTAGACCTAATGACGACCAAATGTAGACCTTAAAGCCCCTAACAAGCTGAAAACGTTGGCAGCAAATTTCTTTTTACTGAAAACTGATTATTATCAACTTAGCTCAGTGAAGTATTTTAAAATAATGATGCTTTTGTTTACGAAGATATCTCTCTCAATGGATGGTGAAGGTATGTGAAACCTTTCTGAAAACATTCGATGGTCAACACCTCAACTTAATTGGTAGGTAGAGTTCTATAACTAATCCTACCGATTGCTGTTCGATTTCAACAGGGAAACCTCATGAAATCATGAGCAATTGATTTTCTTCCACACAAATTGTGCACAAAAATAAACAAGCAATCGTCGTGGAACGTTCAGTCGCTTGTGTACCACGACATCGCACAATAGCGACATTTATCCCATGTGACGAGTATCGGGAACGATTTCTCTCATCTTCTCAAAATCACATATACAGAACTGCATATAGCCATGAATTTTTGCACCATGATTGCTCACTGAAGTAAAATATCACCATGCTCTTCAATCTTCTTATTTTAACAAGAGAAAATTTACGAGCCCCTGATATACACAGAGTTTTTTGTAATATGTAAAAGCCATCATCATTGTCTTTTTCAGTACAGATGATGACCATGTCCGATCACCTTCAAGGAAACTTCATCATTTGATATGTATCAATTATTGTAAGTATAGATGTCAAACTATACATACAGGAAATATGCATCATAAGACCCAAATAGCCAGTCTATTTTAGGAATGAAAAACAATGCAGAACGTTGAGCCAAATCAATATTTTCCTTTCTAACTTATTTTTTCATTGACCAACTTCGTTAGCTTTCAGATCACCAACAACATTTTGAACAATCATTGCACTTATTTTGATTACTTTTTCAGCAGATCATCCAAACTTCTCGGAATGTAGACACAATATTTCCCAATGTAGCTCTTGAGTAAAAATAACATGATTCAATTACATGGATTAACAGGTGCGTGCTACAGGTAGTCATCGATTCCGTGCGAGTTCACACAATTGATCGCAATGTTCTTGTTGGGAAAGTGTCCTCTTACAACAACATCTATTTATCATAGTGTTGAAAGAGGACTAAAGTACTTATAGTTTGCAAAAACATGTTTTCCCAACTTTCCAATAATACCTTACTTTAGTGGAGTGTACTTTGAGCCCTAACGTACTAATCTCCTACTGAGCACTACAAATCTTGGTATATAGGAACTAAGCAAGACTGGCTGTCACTGAGAAATCACGAGCAATGAAACTCTGAACGATTTACACTAATCTCCAGCAAAACTTGCTATTTGATGAAACTTTTTGATAAAAAAAGATGCTTGCTACTTCATGATTTTAATTTTCTTTTTCCAAATTGATGTCAACAAGAAGTATTGCAAATGAAAAAAAAAATTAAATTGTTCGAAAGAAATTTTCAAACTCATTAAAATGTGAAAAGATGAGCTTACAACCACAAATTTTCATAATGTAAGATTACAATATCTCATTCAATATGCAATCAAACATTCTTAAATATCAACAGTACTCGAGTAATGTACTGTATAGTACTGCGATTTTTGTTTTTGTCTTCATTTTTTCTCTAAGTTTAGTACAGTAGAGTCTCTCTAGTCCGACACCTCGTCAGTCCGACACTCGGCAGGTGGAAGGTCGGTACATGAAACTCTCTTTAAACGCAACAAAAATAAATTGACGAAATTTCGTGTTATTGAAGACGGACTTAATGACTGACTGCTGTACATAGGTTTTTTCTTCTTGTATTGATACTTTGTAAAGTACCCTGTATTGTGTGGTTAATTTTGCTAAGTTGGTGTATTAATAAACAGAGTAATTTGTTCCCGAAATACAGTAATCTGACAATCTGCACTAATCCGACACCCGCTGGTCCGATATACGTCGGATTAGAGACTAGAGAGACTAATGCATTTCAATTCTTTTGAATATGGTTATGTTGGGATTCTACTGTTGGTGAAATTGACAACAAGTACATCAACTACTTTAACTTATATGAGTCAGTATTAGCAGTCAGTATCTGATCAATAACATATATGTATTATGTGACATTGCAAGTAGATTTATGGTATTCTGACAAAAAAGAGTGTAGAGGCACTTGGATTTTAACGAGGGCAATATGGCTGCGCTCGACCCTCAGACTTTTATTAAATCAGAAAATACTGGAATGAAGAAATAATAAATGATGGGGTGAGGATGATGAAAATGGAATAAAGTTTTATGATGCAAGAGGAAATGGAATAACCCTAAGAAAACATGCCCCCGTGGTGCCCGACCCCAAAGTGGATCATAAATAATTGTAAGTCCTGATCATCGACCTAGATTGGACCAAAAGATGGCGAGTCGGATTATCGAAATAATACAGAAGATTACTGCTAAATAAAAATTTTCAAACATTCTTAACTCCATCATTAGCAATATGTAACACCTTTAACATACAGTAGTTCTATTTTTACCAATCTTCATGTACAACCATAGAATGAAAAGATGTACGTATTTTCTTAGTCAATGGTACAATGGAAACCACTACAATAGGCCTACTTTTTTAACAAGTTTGTGGTGTTACTTACACATTTCGACAGGAAATGAGGCAGGAAATTAGTAGCTTCCATCAATGAACTCCTCATAATAGCTAATCAACGTGGAAAAATTGAGCATTGTCATGAGCCAGATGGCAATTCATACAGCCATTAACCTTTTCTCATAATTACATCAAATTTGACAGTTCCTCAGTAACCACAATAAAGATATGAAAATCTAAAATGCGAATTACGGTCGAATGAAATAACCACACGAAAAGGTATTAAACGTCCAAAACACAATCAATCTGCATCTTGGAAATCTTCAACCATCAAGAATTTCAAAAATTTAATCAGATGTCTCACACGTCATTGGTTACTTGCATCTCGTACCTTAACACCAAGGTTTAATCAAGGTAAGTGTGAATCCATATGTGATGAATTAAAACTAAACCACTAGCTAAGGTATGGAATTCTATCGATTGGTCTGTGTAAAACACATCTGTGAGCTAAGCCACTCCACAAGCTATGATCGAAATCGATCGATTGGTCAGTGTAAACAAACCATGAAAAGCAGAACAAAAAAGTGTGGATGGCACTTTGGCTGACACCATCTACCATGACTGGTGGTGACGTGTGACATGATGGATGAATCTCGAAATGTCACAAGCAATTTCAATTTCCGAGAACCACTCTAAGCTTAATACACGATGTTAATCAATCGAGGAAGAAAATAAACAGTACAGTACCGTACTATTCTATGGTTGACAAATTAACAAGTTTAATTCGAGTTATGTGAACGAAAGTTTGCATACATCGCAATTCCCCATAAAGCAGCAAAAAAAAATCTCTGTTCAGTCACTTATTGATCACCACACCAAACCGAATAACAACGAGAAATTTTCTAGCATACAAAGAGCATTTGGCAACATAGCATTTTTTAAAGAAATTTTGCTGGACGACAAATCTCGCAGTATTCACGCCCTTTGAGATTGAAAAGTTGCATTTATTTACCTTTTTTTTTTTTGCTACACGTTTGTTTATTGTCGACTTTTGTTGCCAAGTACCTAATTATTTGGGTTCACTAGTAAGCGACAAATTTTCTTCACTGGGCGACAAAGGTGTCGCCCGATGTCTATGTTAAAAAATGCTCCGTTTTGGGGGGATAGTTGCACATTAGGTGAAATCCCATATAGTAAAAACTCGCATAAAAAGAAAACTTATTTCTCGAATAATTACTACTACAAAACTTCATTAATCATTTGACTCTTTATGGCAAATCCAATAAGCCATCAAGCAAATGGATTCATTTAGGATAATGGAATTCGAAATTGGTCTAATTTAGGCATCTATAATTGTAGTTGAAAGTTCCTTTTTTTTGTTACAAGATAAATAACAAGTTGCCTAAAACATAACTGGTGTGCATTCAATAGTCAACGCTCCACTGGGTGTTCACGAGATGGAATTCATAATGCGCACACTGGTGCAACCGATCGCATTAGGATTCATTAGTTATCAAATTAAGTTCGCATGGATAAATGGAAATGACCTGTATCAATTTAGGCTAATGAACATTGCAGCGTTGGTAAACGCACCATCGGTCGAATTTTTTCATTTGCTCGGTTTTTCGATTATTTTTCAAAAAATCTCAGATTTTGAATAAGACCCTTAATAATTATAATTACTCTTTCTTTATTCGAATAGTAACAGAACAAATTTATTATTTTATTATTATTATTATTATTATTATTTTATTTAACTACGAGAACAGCCCGAAATGGGCCAAGACACGAACACAAAAACAAAGAAATGAACGGAGTGGAACTTGGAACTCGAAATGGAACTTCAAGAATATGTGTCTAATTACAGGGTTATCAATTCAATGGAACACACTTTTGTAAGTTTCGTAATTGTTAAATAAAAGTGATAGACGAAACAAACAAATCAAATTATATTGTTAATTAATTTTTATTATCCTATTTAATATAAACTGATTTTCTACTAAAATGTTATCCCTCCCCCCCCATGTTACAGTAAGAACTCGAATTCAGTTAAAACCCGGTTTTGACTAGTCAAAACCAGACTTTAATGAGCATCTCGCATCTCTACACCGATGTTAGATCATTCAATTACAGCGTTTGGCGGACTTAAGCCGCATTATCTACCCTAAGGTCAATTGAAATTTAACTTGCGAATTGGGGTTTTCCACAAATTCGGGTTTTTACTGTACCCCCCCCCCCTACTAGGTTAATTTTGTGTTCTGTGGATAAGGGCCACATTGGGAGCCTTCATGTCATCAACTACAGTGCTGAAGCAAATAAATATCAATTTTGCACGACTACGGTATACTGAACATTGAACGACTACGCTGATCTTAAACACTTCAGTACTTTCATGTTACTAGCAATGATTTTTTGTGAGCTAAGATCTGATACTTGAACGTATATTGTTTATTTTATTTTAACTTAACCACACAACCGAAGCCAATTATTGGTAAATAAGGTTTACGGAGCAAGAGGAACCGGGAGAACCCTGAGAAAACCTGTTCTCATGATGTCGGACCCCAACTAAATTCACATGGAATGAGTGGCATCCGAACCCAGGACTTTTCGCTCCAGAGGTAAATGCCACCAAAGACCACCAACTGACATATAGTATAATGTTTATTTATTTAATTCCACACCCACTAAGAATAAAACATCGACAAATTCATAATGACTACTTGAATAGAAGGCAACCATTGATGCATTTATGATGGATCAAAGAAAACAGGGTGATTTTATTAATATAATATGACATTATAATATCAATCGCTATCAATATTCAATGGTGAATTAGAGATTTATATGTACTTGATTGCATGTCACTAGTTATATAAATCTCTTCACAAATGTTCGTCTCATCAAAATAAAATGAATACACGTTACCGGAAGGCTGTAACTCATTTCCTAGTGCCTGTACATTTATCGATTTGAAGTTGGAAAGTTTTTTGATGATTGATATTATCAATTTTACAGTACAGGCTTAATCACCTTAGGTTCCAGAGTGATACCTGTACCTTAACTCAAAAAGACGTAAAATTGTAAATCGTAGGAGACGTATTGTCTCCTGAGACGTAAAATTATAAAATAAATAAATAAATAAAAGGTCAAATTGAAGCACTGCCATTCACCATTTATAGATTCTTTGTAATGCAAAGCTATTGTCATAAATACTGTTCGTGAAGAATAACTTAAGTAAATGAACAAAAAGAAACACTGCAGGCCTTATTCTGCAAAATAAATATTCAAAAAAACTAAGCCTACTAATTACTGCAGTAACTTCAAAGCATGAGCTGCCAACTCGGGAAATAGTGGCAATTAAAAAAGTGTCCAAGTCCGAAGGATCATTAAGAGCTGTAATTTGCGGTATGGCTACACTAGTTTTACCTGTACCCATGAGAGCAAACTAAACTGCATACATTGATACATCCTGTCTACTTTTCGACTAATGAAAGTGAACGATGAACTCCTGGTAAATTTGATGCGGAACTTTCTTCAATTAAAGTGACATCCATTCTATTATACCCCTTTGGCAATGTACATTTTCCTTGATGATTATTAAAGTTGATGCATACGCACGAGTCAATTCTGAAATATCTTCCAAGGGATGAATTACGGTAAATAACTTCCAGGGAAGCCCAGGGAGTGATATTTTCAGTCAAGTCTGATCAAATATCACATGCCAATTTTGGACATGCTTTGTGATTATTATATACATTTAGTTATTACTGTTTTTGCTATTGGTAATACGGTAATGATGATTATAGTTGTAATTTAACCATATCTGAAATAACAACCCCAATTCCTAAAGCACCACTACTCAGACCAACGCTTAGAAATACCACCTCCAGATTACTTGTAGTCTTTTTTTTCTGTTTATGATTAAATAAAACATTGACTGAAACATTACTACAAAACAAAACGATTGACGACACATCTTATTGGTTGTTACCTTTGTCAATGCAAAATACAGTTTGCTCTGTACATTCAATAATGGACATGAAACATTGCAACAATATTCTTTCAATGACAAATGACAAAAAAGTACAGTGACAAAATGTTAATATGCTTTGTTTGTATGAAAGATAAAACAAAACAAAAAGATTATGCTGGACACCTCGATAAGATGTCCAGCAAAATCAATGAAGTTGACAGTGATTAAAACTTTTTATTTGTAGTTTTGACATAAAATGAATGTATGTACATATACTAAATACAAAAACAAAAAAACAAAAAACATATATAAATACGCATGAGGAGATGAAATTTATAAACAATAAACATGTTAAATGATTGGATTCTAAAAATAAATTATAAATTTGACAGTGGATGAGTATTAATCTATGGCACCAGCTTCTTCCACGGTTACGATTGACACGATCTGCTATTATCTACTTACTGCAATAAAATAGCTAACAACTGATGAATATTATAATGCTACCACGTTTATACGAGTGATAACCAAATCTCGATGCTTATGAACGTGTGGAAGCCTAATGCTTTTATATCTCACGATACGATGACGGAACATGACCACCGAACACATGAAGAGCTAGACGTAAAAGCGAAATTAGCGACAAAATGAAGCTTTAAGCAGTGACCATTAGGCAATATGCTTTAAGCTGCATCAGCCAGAATCTAACGAATTAGAAATATTGAAAAAATGGTTCCAACCTTCGATTCTTCTATGGGCACATGGCTGAAAGATGAAGTGTTTACTCTGTGTGCCCTCCAGGTCCGGCAAGTTAGCACGAATGCTGATTCTGTAATCTGGCGGAATTCTTGGATGGATTTCGTTAGTGTCTTCGCAGGATACTGGTAAGGGAAGAATCCGGACCCGACTACCATCTTCTGGAACCGAGAAGGTCTGTGTCATGTAATGTTCTGTATCACTTTGCCAAGCGAGCTGTAAAGTCCAGCCAACGATGGGACCATTTGGTTTTTCTGGATCATCCCATTCGACGCTAATGTGAGACACGTTGTATGGCTGAACTTTAGTAATGACAGGTGGACCAGGAACTTGAAATAGAAAAAAAAAATATCCAAAAATCAGTAAATATGGTAATGTACTTGGAAATGTTGCAAATACACCCCTCAGTTTTTATTTTGCTTTCTGCCAACGTTTGGAAATAACCGCAAAATACCAAAATCTTTCCATCAACATTTATCCGACTAGTAATCTACAAAACACGTGCAGTTTCACATTACATGAGTAACAAACAGTTTGCATGAGTAACAAACTGTATTATATAACGGAATTACTGTATTATAGTTAAAAAAAAATAATACAGTAATCATAACTCATAATAAAGTAATATAAATAAATAATAACTCGTCATACAGTGGTCAAAATGTAATGAAAAATGTGGTTCGAAAGAGCTATTTGCAGCGCGACCAGAAGCGGTCTCATCTAATTCCATAAATTGTCATTCATTGAATAAATATGTGAAAAAATATTCAAATTAAAAGATTTTGTTCAAAAGTTATTCAAAAACAAAATGATGATAAAAAAAACCACCCTGTTTTTCCATTGCAGGTCAGGACTTTTGGTCATAAGACTATTCGTCACAAGACTATTGGTAATCAGCACTATTGGTCACAAATATTGCTCCTAGAAAATAACTTTTGAGAAAGCTATCATTGTGTGTATCTATTATCAATTTTGTAAGATTTATAAAACAGCTAACAGTTAATTTTATAGGTTTTCATGAACTAAATGGCAAACAATAACAAGAAAGAAACGTCTATATTCAACGACAATAAATAAGTTTCTGAAATTCACTATTAAATCAAACCATCCCTCGAACATTAATTTTGACATCAATTTTCGATTCATTCAGGAGGACACTAGTTACATGTTGTCTATTAAAAACCAATATGGTGGTCGCTACATGCCTTGTATAAAATTGTTCTTTAGACATTCCCATAGGTTAAACAACTCGAAGTTTTTTATGAATGAAGTGTTTATAGATTCGTCTTAGTCTATCGAGTGTCACTAGCTGTATGCTGCTAATGAAAAACCAATATGGCGAACGCCATATGCTATATGCCAAACGTGTTAAGGGGTCATGTTTTTTTTATTTTTTTAAATAAGTAATCTTGTATTTTTATATTTAAAAAGTTGTAGCTAAGGGTCCATTTAGTCAGAATCAACTGTTGTGTTGATTATTTCCAACAATGCAACCAAAATAAAAATTGAAACAATAGACCCTCTCTAGAGCCTAGAAGCTTAAAGTAGATCACCTGTGTAGTGCAGGGTAGTGATACACTGTTCAGCAATCCACAGCAACAGCATCTAACGTTAACACACCTGAACACAGGTGAGTGAGATGACATGTTGAAACATTGTTGAGACTCGCCACTGGGTACAAAGGAGCAAGTGTGGGGATGATGTCCATGACAATCTGTACCATAGCTGGGCACAGTTAACCAAAAAGTTAACTTCGTTAATCCGCTAACCAAAAAGTTAACTTCGTTAATCCTTGGATCAATTATAAAATAATAAATGTTAAAAATTGTTTATAGGGTCGGCTCATAGATCAGCTTTCCAAATAACTTAAATTTATTAGATTAAGATTGAGATTGGCCAATAGATTGAAAGGATTTCCTAATGCAAAACAAAGTTGATTCCAAGAAGTTAACTTGATATCTTTTAACGGTAATTTTTTGATTATGTACAGTAGTGAACTTTCCAGATTAAAAAACTAAATCTGGGCTCAATCTGCTTCACCTAACGGAAATAAATACCGATATAAATAGTCGATAGCCACGTATTTAATCTAGCATGAGTTGCATGATCGAATAATTATATGTAAATAATGATGTCGGGTGAAAGTGTATATAATAATGATGAGTGAGGTGGGGTATTGGAAACAATCTTAGAAAATCCTCGAGACAATATCGAATGAACGTTTTAAGTGTAAGGAGTTTCAATGATCGACATTTCGTTGTGGAACAATAAATGAACCATCCAAATTAAATTTCTTAAAATATGGTGTAATTCCTTGAAATCTTTAAATTGGTGTGATTTTGCATGAAAGTATTTGTTGTTTTTGTTTTTCTGCTTTTGTCGAAATGGTTTGTTTTTTTTTCATAATTTTTATAATTTTTTTTTTGTAAAATAACCTATTATAGAAAACTATTGTACTCATACACAAAGTGAAGTTAAGAAAGAATGGGTGCCTAATTTACGCATTACGCATACGCATTAACATTAGTTAATGCGTATAAACAAACGTTGTGTAACAGGCTGGTGTAGTTA
Organism: Cryptops parisi; assembly: GCA_034695005.1. Lineage (NCBI taxonomy): Eukaryota > Metazoa > Arthropoda > Chilopoda > Scolopendromorpha > Cryptopidae > Cryptops > Cryptops parisi. The sequence continues at coordinate 26,366 of JAQIWH010000715.1, read as the reverse complement.
TGGAGGGTGACCATATTGAACACATTGTGTAAACATTTACATGCTATCTTTTACATTTACATGCTTGTTACAACAAAGTACAACGAGTGTTCCAACGTGGTGTGTGGAGCAATCTACAGCATCTTCAAACGGGTGCTGTAGATTGCAGGACAGTGTTTCACTACCCTGTACTACACAGCTGATCTACTCCAAGCTTCTAGGGGTCTATTGTTTTAATTATTGTTCAAATTTTTTAGACGTTTGACAGTTTTATTTATGTACAATTTTATGCCCGAGAATAAAACATATTAAAAAAATGTAATCCTTCTGTTATAATCAATTGATTTCAATTACTCTTTCATCAGAACTTTTGCTAAATATTATGAAACGCATCGGCAACAACCTCAGATCCAAAAAATCAGTGATTCAGAGCAAAAAACATAAAAGAAAATGCTATGTTATGCTTTTATGTTTTTTGCTATGTTATTTAAGGTGCAGCATTCAATTTTTAACAGTAATTCAGAAACATCACAATCCGCGTTGAATTTCAGAAGGCAGAAACTAACTAGTGTTTTAGTAAGCTCAGTGTCACAAAGTAAACCAGCAAACAATTCCTTGGCATTGTCAACAACTTTTCATACTTACAGGGTACTGCAAAGGCAAGGTGGGACAAGTGGATTAGAGATGTTATTTATTTTAAAAGGTCTGGAAAAATCACTTTTCCAAAAACGCTCAAGCCCCAATGATTTCAGATTTGAGGTTGTCAACCTGAACAATTTATTTCATATACAGTACACTTCCATTATCTGGCACTGGTGCTTCAAACTTTCCCATTCAGTCAGCATCGGCTTCAACTTTAACTTGGAAAATAGCAATTTATTCAGTGATACTGATGTTTGCCAAGTACTCTATTTGTTTTGTTACATTTTAACGTTGCCATTGAAATTTTAATGAGATAAAATGCACAACATACACAACACTCAGTTTCAGTCAAGTTCACCCTCTTGATTTATTTATTTTTTGTATTTTAAACAACCGGTAAAAAAATTCTGAATAGTGTTGAAAAAGCTCCGAATCAGGAATGCATCAAATTGAATAAGCGAAGTGTAATTGAACAAAGTTGTGACGATTTGGAAAATTTATTTGCAGTACATTTCCAATTCGAAGCATTTAGTGCTACCCTGGGCCCTGTATTTCCACTCTTCGGTCTCACAGATCAAATTTTATTTCAGATGTAACTAAATCCCAACACTAAATCATTGTCAACAGTGACAGCTAATTGGATGTAGATTTGATGTTGGGATTTAACCACATCTGAAATAATAATCAGATGTGGTCAAACAATCTAAGTACTGGCACTATGACCAGAACCAAGCTTGGAAATACTGCTCCCAGGATCCCAATCTGTGGTAGCTAACAGTTATTCAGAGGTACACTTTGATGAAATTTGTTTTACAACAAATTTTAACTGCAAATGACACCATATGTATTGACTTTATTCATTAAATAATGTACAGTATTCATTGGATTTATCTGCTTTGCTTCTAAAATTTTACCCTCTGTTTTTCCATGTAGGCTAAATGTAGGCACACTCCTTATAGAAGTCCAACATATCATTGTGTACCATAGTTTCTGCATCTATAATCATGATGTAGTTTATTATACTTCAATTGTTACATAATAGATATCAGTTATCTTCATAACATTCAAGTAGATGATACTGTACATGTGTATGCATGAGTTTACAGGTGAACACAATTTATAATAGGAACAGGTAATGGCAAGTTCAAACAAAGCATTTGCACTATTAAGCAATCTAACATTCAGTTCGTAAAAAGTAAATGCTGTTTATATTTCAATTCCATTGTATAAAAAAAATAATTTATTGTAGCATCGATAAAATTAAAAGTAAAGTGTCCTTTACGTGTATTTAAATGATCATTTCATAAAAAAAAATAATAATTAAAAAAGTGTCCTCTTTTCAAATGTCTTTAAATTATTTAAATGTTGCTGATGTAAGATTTGTAAATCAACATATCTTGACACATAGGCAACAAAATGCTGACATTTGTTTTGGCCATTGAGTAGTAACGATTTTTCAAAATCCAAAATCAACCTGATAGTTGTTCAGCCTTCAGGTAAAACTCCGGTGGAGAGGCGAACATAGGGTAGAAATCTGACCTCTATTATCACCTGACCTGCAACCATGCAATTGGTTTTTTATTAGGTCATAAAGTCAACATAGGCCAAATGGATTGCCCAAGTGAAGACAGGTGGGATAGCAGGAAGCCCAAATTAGAAATACAAGATTCCAGAAGATATTTCACCAACAATAACGATGAGATGAAAGGGGGTAAATGTTTCATTACAAAAGAAAGTGCAAGCTATCAAAACATTATCCAATCAAGAACCTGGTCATATACTATACTGTATATCTAACACCAGAATGGGTTCGAAACCAGATTGTGTTTTTCAAAGGCCCTAAACACATGTACTGGGCGTTTATAGGTCTTAGTAACTTTTATTACAAAATATACTAAAAAGAGAAAAAAGGTATTCTCTATTTTAACAGTTTGACTGTGAATCAAAGTATTACATTATATTTGATTTGCATTATTGTAGTAGTCCTAAAATATGTTTTAGACTTTTCTCAAGTTGACTCTAGCTAAGCCCACGTGAAACACCTTTAGGCTTTGATTTTTAGTAGGCTTAGACTCTAGTAGTTGCGCCTGCCTAGGGCCCTAGGCCTAACGATAAAGCCAACTCTGATTCAGTGTGACTGGTCCTTGTTTATAAACGGACCGTCAAAATAAAATATGACTGTTGTAGAACCACTGTCCATGACTTTTGTCAAAGATTGAGATGTTCTCAAGTTTAAAACAACTTTAAGCACACATGCCCTTTTTACATGGGACCAATTTCTTTATTAAGAGTTGATTCACATGGGAACTGATATGCAGAAGAAGTGGAGGATTTAGAACCGACATCTAAGAGGTTCACCTGAAATCTTTTGACGAATATGTCAAAAAATTGGTTTTCATGGCAAATTAAGCTCCAAATGAGTGTTTAGACCCAAAAAATGCACAATTTAGTCAGGGGTTTGCCTCTTTTTTTCATGAAGACATCCATACAGTATTAAACACATCAATGAACTAAACATGTTCTGGGGGGGGGAGCAAGTTAAACTTCCTATTCCCTCCATAAATCTGCCAATGTGCAGAAGTATATCAATCAATTATGTGGCTATATCAGGCTCTTTATTAATTTAATTTGTGTGTATGGACAAAAAAATGTAAAGAAACCATCATCATCAGTATGCTCTACAAAACTAGTTGTCAAACAAAGAGATTATGCATTTGTATAATGGCACCTAAGCCAACACCACGAAAAAATGCACTGTTGTCCTGAACTAAGATTACTGTAAATAGATGTTGTTTCAACTGACAATTGTCCTAAGTCCTGCATGAGATTCTAAACCATAGCTTGTAAAACTAAAGAAACTCAAGCTCAGCACTACATGCAGTCATTAATAATTCTGAAAAGCTTTTATCTTAACAACTAAAAGCATAACTTCATCTTACTGTATTTCATCTTACTGTAAGAGCTTAATGCGATTCAGCAATAAATTTGCTGCACTGGTATCTCATGAAGTTACATACAGATAATGGATGAAGTCTGGCCTGAAGCCTATTACTTACATATCTATAATGAATTATAACTGCAATGAATTATATTTGAGGACTAGATGAAATCCTGTCTGAGCTCATCGTTTTTCAACAATACTGTAGCAAGTTTCACAGTTATTGCTTTCATATACATTACCTTTAACTTTATCGTCAGCATTTTTCACAATGACATAATAGCTTACCACTGCCTTTGTCCATTTTGTTAAGACAAAAAAAAAGGTTTTGAAACAAATGAAATCCATGAAACAATGTTATTTTGAAATTCACAAGTGATGTTAAAGCTAGATGACTAATTCATTTTTTGTATAACCCATAAAGTTGCTAAATACACTACACTATGTGCATTGCAAAGTACCATAATTACTTTGTTTTCTCTTTTTAAATCAAAAGCCCAACCAATTTGAAGTGGAGACACTTTCTAGAGAAATTCAACTGAGAATAGAAAGGACACAAGATAGCCAGTAGATTGATTGTCAGTAGAGAATTTTGTACAATAGAATCCCAGAAAATGGTGCAAATGTCAGCATTTTATTTGCAGAAATCCTCTTTTATCCGAAAAGCTGAAGACAAGAGTAACTTTGAAAAAGCAAACCCACAAACCGCACATTGAAAAAAATGAAAGAAACTTTTCACAAACTGCTTTTACGCTTTGATGACTAGCGACGTGACATTTAATATATCTCCAAATATTTGATGTCAACATTTCTTGAAAACAAATATTTAGTCCCAAGTGAATTTCGCTCAACAGCTCTAAAAATTCTTTCATTTATTTCAAAGTAGCTATTGAGAAAGAAGCCAAAAAGCAACTTACTTCCAACTCCTGTCCTCACGAACAGCACCGGTGATGACGGTGAACACAAATCACCGACCGTACAAGCCTTCACTTGCACGCTGTAGTTGGTGTAACTGTCCAGATTGGTCAAGACAAATTCTTCACCATTGTTGGTGACATTTTCCCATCGCTTGTTGTCGACAAAGAAACGAAACTGGCGAATTTCTCCATTAGGAATTCGTGGCTTTTGGACAGCAACAGCTACTGTAGAATTGCGAACCAATGACACTTCCAAATATGGTTCATCAATGGGAGCTAAAAAAAAAAAAAGAGCCACAAAAATGCACTTGTGTTATGAAACTGAATAGAATTGATTCCTTCATCTAATTTCAGTGCCAGCTCAAGTAACAGTTTGATGGAGCACATGTCACTAGCTCATGTCACCTAATTTTTGCAAGACATGCCCAATTGGCTGATCAACTTAAAAGTTTACTTCACTAATAAACAATTATTTTTTACATTTCAATTATTCATTTTTATTTCTTAAAATATATATAAGTTGTATTCATTATTCAAGTATAAATGCATAACTCATTTCACTTTTGTTCCATATGCATTCCATCGTTGCTTAGCGTATCTAGTAGTTTTATTATCATTATAAATTGAAGATATCATTTCCAAAACATATCATATCCAATTTAGCCTTTTTCAGAAAATTGAGAAAAACTCAAATATAATCCTTAAGTTCTGTAATGCACTTTTCGAAACTTTTGTCTTTGCATGCCCTCTGTATGGATCCGTTTTAGGAATCAACAACTTTGGATATAGTATGTGTTTTGGAATAAACTGGTGATTTTGACACTTAACTAATTTTGCAGAAAAAAAAAATAAACAAAATAAAATGAATGAAAAAAAAAAGAAATGACTTTCTCAATTGAGAAGTTCGGTGGAATAACAGTGTAACGTAACTCAAAAAATGTAATTTTGAGAAAGAGGTTGAAAAAACTTCTGGCACCTTAAAATTTAAGATTTAAAAAAATTACTCCTTAAATTACTTACTATATGTATATAAGAAGAATGAAAAGGTTTGACAACATAACCGTTAACTTTAGTCGACAGGCCTCAAGTTATAGACTAATTTAAAAATGCAATTAATGTGTTATTTCAAATATCGTGCTAATTTATAACTGCATGTACGCCAGTTTTCCAAAGATCAGTATCTTTTCCATTGTTTTGGAAGTGAAACAAGCGAGTGAAACAACCAAGAAGTGAAGCAACAAAAATAAAGAAATCTCAAAAAAATTCAAATTTACAATAGTCGCGTTCCATATTCTTGCTCCAGAAATAATCAAAAGTGCAAATTTTAAGCAATCCAATGTCTTTATGCTATAGACTTGTCTAAAACGATTCAATATATGCATTTTAAGAAAAAATGACATAAGTGGATTTACTCTACTCAATTGAGCAACAGCTTTTGAGAGCACTGAAGTGTACTGGGCGACGCCTACCAAATCATGACTATATAACCCAATCATGACTATATAACCCATCCATAGTTCTTAAATGCTGCTATAAGTTATGCACATATTACCCACTCTGTCTCTCCCCACCCCCAATCATCTATAAATAAGGCTAAAAGTGCAATTTTTAGAATGTCTGTCGGGATGCAAACTGTTTTGAGCAAGCACTGTCTCATTCTAGTTTTTAAGTCATCATTATCATACATTAGAGTTATGTTAAATGTTAAAAGACAAATAGACCATTTATGTACCTCCTTCTTTTGTCTGGTTAATGATAGGATCACTCTGTACACCTTCTCCAGCTCTAGTGACAGCAGACACAGCAATTTTGTATGTTGTGTATGGTTTTAAATTCATTAGACGGTATCGCTCATCATCTTTTTTGTGTACGTAATGTTGGGGTTTCTCAGTTTGATTACCTGAAATATAAAAAGCATATCGCACAAGCTCCAACACAAAGAAGATCGAGAATTTACATCAACTACAATTTCAAGTTGACAATTAAACATGAAACCAAGACTATCGTTAACCTACCAAGACACTTTTGTGTTGTTTCATTATACATGCAATAGTATACGTTGAAGCCAGTCACAATGGATCGATCTTCACAATCCAGTCTCCAACTCAGTTCGATTTCGTGAATACGGTTGTGAAGAACTGAAACTGACTTCAGTTTACCAACAACTGAAACAAAAACAAAACAAAACATTATTTTATACTTCAAGCATATAATTTACTAAGAACAGTGTTCAGGATAAAAAAATTATAATTCAAACATAAAATACTAAAACTTGAAATAAGAAAATAATATAAAACAAAATATTGGTATGTATGAATTATGAAGTTCGTGATAACCATTGTTCATAAATTGAACATTTGCAAGATGAGTTGCCTGTGTACACAATGTAACCTTTTCCAACCCATTATAGCCTACTATACAGGATGATCCCGAATAATTGTTCCAGATTTTTTGAGATGATACCATGATAGAGGACATGTCATGAAACAGCTTTTAATAATAAATTATAGTCCAGAAACACTTCCTTAATAAGATACCACAAAATTCAGAATTTTTCATAACTCAAACTTGTCATATAAATTTTATGATGTACATTGTTCCAATAGTAATAATCATTACACCCGCTGGAAATAAACCAACACGTTACATTCCACATTAAAAGTTTATGGCATGCTCATTTCCATAATTTCACTGTATCTCGCTACAGAAGTATTTCTAAACTATAGTTTAATATCAAAAAAAGTCTATCACCTATGAAAATTACAGTTACTCTAAATCACCCTGTATGTGTTGATTTCAAGCTACAAAAGTACAACTTACCGCCATTATAAGGAACAATGCACATTGCCCATACCATTCCGCTACTGTACATTCCCTTGTTGGTAGCAACAGCAAACTGATAATTTTTCTCGTTCAACAATGTTAGATTCACAGTCGTCACGTTACCGTCTACTGTCCGCCACATTATATCACTGTCATAGCAAGGGTGACCGGGTCGATTAGTTTGAGTTTCACACCAGAAAAGTGTAAAATTATCTATAGTTTCTTTCGCTTCTCCCGCTTCCCAAGCAGCTTCATAAACGCCTTGTTCGTAAGCAATGATGTTTATGTGATCAGGCCTAGATGGCACTACAAAATTAAAAGTTTGATTAAAAATCCAAACGTAACATGGGACGAAAAAATATCATCTTCACTTACAGTGTTGTGTTGGATAAACAGTCAAGGTTGACACGTTTTTTGACACTCCTTTTTCGTTTTTGGCTTGAAGCCGAAAAACGTACAATTTCTCCAATTCGAGGTTGACTATTAGCGCAGAAGTTTGACTCTGCTCTTTTATAGTGAGCTCTCGCTGCAATCCATCTTCCAATGCATCAATCATGTATGACACCTCATCACCATTTTCAAAATATTTAGGGATTGTCTATTCAAATATAAAAAAAATTCCATAAGAATCATTTCAAGCACTAGTAAGTTTTATATCATGGATTGCAGGTAATAAAAAAGGAATGCATGTATTAGATGAGCCTTGAACAACACCATTATTTGAGACAGTAATGTAGTTAGGATAATCACAGATTTTAAAATAGTTATTAGCAAAATAAAAATTATATCATATTTATATGTTAAGCATATTATATATACGCTATAATAGACATAAGATGCAAAGATCTGTAGTTAACAACAGATCAGTTATATCATTATAATGCAGAACAGTTATATCAACATGCCTCATAATTCGTCATTGGTTTCTTGAAGTTAAAGTCAAACTCGTGTCAGTCAGAAGTGAATTTTTTTTACAAAATTGAATATTTAGGACTTATAATGCGACAAGCCATAAAACAAATACTTCGCTGATAAATAATCATGTTCCTACGTTATATGTAAATCACCGAATAAGACATCTGTACATGTTTTGAATAGTATTTGAGCCTCTCAGAATCCAACCTGATTAATTGCATTTTTATGACTGTCTGTATTTCAGTATCAAATCACGTGATCAAGGGTGAACTTTTCAGGAACCCAACGACAAATTTCATTAATTCTGTTTTTGTTTCACTTTGTCTTCATGAACATTTCACTAAATATTTCCTTATTTGCATATTTCAAGCAAAAATTTCAAGATCGGAAGCACCATCAATATCATTAATGGAGTTAATCAGTTTGGCTTCTGAGAGGCTCATTTCTTGCTAGGCCAAACAAATAATTGAAAAAAATACCTATGTTTTACATTTTAAAGCAAAAAAGTTCATGATAAACACTTAAATTAAATCTGCGTATAACAAGTCTAACACTTCAGCATCTTTAAACTTTGACATACACCCTATGCTAGATTATTGATTTTTTGTGAAACCACGTGTTTCATCTCATCCGTATTGATATGCTCTGTGCACAGAGATTGTGGGTGTAGAACTTCAGACATTGTTTGATTTCACTATGCATTTTATCAAGGCACTAATGCTCTTCGGTTTTGATGTTTGTCTTTTTCAAACAACCTTTGCAAATTTCAGTTTGACTGGATTTAGATAGTTTAAAATTCATGGTGAAACAAAGCACTGTTTGTTTTCAGTCCTTTTAAAACTGCTAACATTTGCATGCACGTTAAGTACTATACTGTACATCTAGCATTTGTATGTCATAACATCAAAGAAAAACTTCCCTCTCAAACTATAGGCATAGCTTACCTATAAAGCTCGCCTGCAGTAAAAACATGTTTTTACTGCAGGTTAGAGACACTGACAAAGTTAAAACCACCTTAAAGTAAAAAAGCTGACTTTTTTTTACTTGCATAACAGCATAAAAACATGTTTGCACTAACTTTTCACCATATCCACCATATCACCATATCACCATATACAATACACTATTATAAACAGCTAACTAAAAAAAGTTGTACGTTATTGTTTATAACCATTTTGAAGAGCAATGTTTTATTAGTCTTTCCATTTTTTTTCTCTTTTATCTTTGACATTTTTATATTCTCTTTTATTCTTTGATATTTTATATTTTTTGATATTTTGTATTCTCGCTGTTTATTTGTATTAACCTTTTTATTTACATCTATTTTAATGTATGTAATCGTTGTGGTTACCATGTGACTGTATAATTATAAATAAATATATACTCATGTAATCTAATTGTTATAAAATGCAAAGATCCTCCTCCTCACCAGTTATGTTTCTATAGAAACAACCCAAACAAAACGAAATAAAAAATAAATACTCTAACTGTAACGAATATTGAGTTGAATGAATATATAACTGTAATGATTATTGCGACATTGTATCTGTCATATTGCTCATGACAGATGACATGAGCAATATGACAGCAATAAACAACTTTCCCGTCATTTTTGACAAGCTATTTACTAGTAGTCAATATAAAGTCGATCCAAAAGTCGATTTTTGGTCAAAAAAATTGGTACCATTGTACTATACCACTGTACAGAACTTTCTTCAACTTCGTCCAATTAAACATACGCATAGATAATTCCACACTGTTGATCTTGAATTGAAGTTGTCAAATTATATAATAAAATATAACATTTACCTGCCAGTGAAGATAAATGTCACGTTGAGCAATCCTTGTCTTTTGTTGGAAGCTTCCAGCTACTATGGTAGGAGCTGCACTGGGGACTGGAAAACAAACTCTGTTCATACATATATATAGGCATGGGTGCAAAAAACATTACTATTAATTTAAGTTTAAGTCACCATCTTTAAGAGTTTTCTTCCATCCTATGGAAGGGTCGCTCCATGGAGATGCTTCCGAAACACCCGATCGACAAAGAACTTTTACTGTGTAGTTGGTGTTTGGGATTAAGTTTTTCAGGATGTAACTGCTGATATTAAGACCAACACTTTGAACCTAGAAAGAAAAAAAAAGAAACTCTGTAAAGTTTGGTTTGAAGTTTGTGGGAACTCCTAGAATGGTGAGCATTAATGTAACACGTGGTGTACACATTGTGAAACCTATCAATTGCAAAAGCACTCAGTCACTATCGCATAATATTGAATTTTTTTCACATATGACAAGTATTGAGATAGAAAACCACCTTGAAAGGGCTTTTTTTCACTTTTTAGTGCTCATAAAGCCTAAAAACATGTTTGTTTTAGTATTTAAGTGCACAATGACGTTAAGCCTATGAAACACCGAGGTTTGATTATCCTGGAACTTCATTTTCTAACCTCAGAAATCGTGTTTAAGTTTGTAGCACGTATTGCACATTTCAAGAAAAATTTTGTAAAACATTTATTTATTTAAAAAATAAATAAATGAATAAATAAATAAATAAACCAATGATCCAAAATGCCAAGCATCCACCAATAGGATTTTCAATAAATTCTGCCAATAAAGATCCATAAAACTCACAAAAAAATAAATAAATAAATAAACGTCAAAACAACCACAAATAGTTCACTTCTTACCTTCCATTCTGAATCCCAATCAGATTTATATTCAATTTTATAAAACAATTTTGGTGGGAAAAGATCCATCCCTGTAGGTGCGTCCCATCTTCCCTCAATCTGACGACTATCTATTTCTAGTAATGTGTATTTTGATGGAGGATTTGGCAAAACTATCAAAAACAAGAATCAGAAATTACAGAAAGAACAGATGATCATTTTAAGGATCAACAAGAAAAAATATAATTCTTCTTACTGTCGTGATAGTGATCAAATACGAAGTTGATTTTACTTTTACCAAGAGGATTTTCACCTTCAAGGTAAAAAAAGTACTTTAGGGCTGACTGACGATATGGTGGAGTTGTCCTTTCACTGAAGAAGCATCCAGTTCGAACATTCAGGTACACGGGACACTCTAAGCGATAACTGCTTGAGAGTCCAAAATGGTAACCATTAATATAGAAAAAGTAAAAATTCATATTCGAGAAGAAGAAAAAAATTACTCACACATGTAATCGGTAGAAAAGTGACCATTTGGTGTGGACGGGATTATAGGGTGCAGACCAGGAACATGTGAGATTCTTCCAATATAGTCCTAAGCAGGTGATGTTCACTTCACTGGGTGGTGGAGCTGTTGTAAACGAAATAATTTTAAAACTACATACGAAAAAATAAATGGATACATGAAATACAATCTTCGGTCCTCAAAAAAGCATTTTGTTAAACTTTCCACACTGTGGCAATTAATTAATACATTTGCATATATTCTATTTATTACCAATAACTTAACAGTACACGATGGAAATTAGTACTAAACTTACTCAATGAGCTTTACTAGTGTGTATGTAACTTATAATAGTAATTATTTAATAATAGGTAACATCCACAAACATCGTTGAACACCTTCTTGTACCCCAGTGGTTCAATCTTGGTTCAATCAAGAACTTCACTCAAGAACTTCATACAAAAGAATTCACTACCCTAAAAAAATTCATGTTTGGTCAGTTCTTTGTTAAAGAACTTCATGTTTGGTCATCCAAATCAATTGCCAATCGAAATAAAGTTTGGTCAATCAAGAATTTCACTTTTATAGATACAGATAAACAACATTTTATACGAAATTTTGAAAACCAAAAAGCTCGGGAAATTAAAAGTTATTTCTTGGAGGTCATGTGCACACCAAGGACCCTCAAGCGTTATGCATTATGAAGCGTTATTTATCCCACTCGGTGTGAATATTCATAAGGTTCATTTAAGAAATGTGTTTGACATTGCCCATAAATAATGTACATTATTACCATTAGCTCTAAAATATAACTTAGCTTACCAGCCATTTATTTTAAACCACAACAACAACAAGAGATAATTCCCATACAAATGGATCGTAAGCCAATTAGGCTTATTAATCCTATAACTCATGAACAAAAAATACAGTATTATATACTGTATTGTACAGTACCATCATTTTAAAAACAGAATTCTCTGAAATGTGGTGGTCCCATCCCAAGAGTTTCGGATAAGAGATTGTGAACTTGTAGTAAATTAAAGGTGCATAGATAGTCCTCTATTTTAGAGATGGTTACAGTTTGCTAAAACTTTGCATAAATTGAAAATTTCACAAATCGAAATTTCCATAAAATTGTGAATCTACAGCACCACAATGGGGGCCATTATTTGTACCACACCTCGCTTATTTATCATGGCAAGAGCATGCAAATATTTGTGTACCACAACATAGAACCCATAATAGCAAATTTATCTGCATATAACGAACATTTAAAAAGATTTCTTTCAACTTATAAACAGCAAAATCGCATATGCAGAACTTGCATTGTACTGTATAGCTTATACACTAAAGACTCATTGTTTAACCATAATCATTGATACATGTTCTCGTAGTGCTTTGGGATGACAAAACATTTAACCACAATCTTGCCATAATATCAGCACCAGTACTTGTAGTCTGCTAAACAAATATTGTGTTTAGATATGCTGATATTGTGATTAAATCAGTCCGCGAATTAGAGAAATTTAATATCCAATACAATAACATATTTATTTAATCACATAATATCCAATGAACAATAGATCGAACATGTATTCAACGTTCACATGCTTTATAACTTTACTACCACCAAAAGCTGGTGTATGTCTTCTATTTTTAAATGCATAGACTAACACTGAAGCCTCAGTTGCCATAACAAACACAGTAAACAAATATTGGCCAAATCTGGCATTCACAATCAGCACTGGAAGTGCTATCAGGTGTGCAGCATGACATTTATCAGGCATTGGTAATGAGTACAGGAAGTGCTGCTTTATCAGCGCACTTTATTTAAATATACTACTTTTAAAGTACTGTTGGTATGTACTTTTAATATCAGTCATCATTTTTTAGTTTCCAACAAAAATTAGTATCAACATCACACGGTGTAAGATGAATGCGAACCAAAATACAATTTAATCGCTGAATGACGAACTTTTAACTCGTTATGAAATAAATAATCACAACCACCACGGCATAGTTTTTTAAGATTTCTAAGAGTCGTGTGAATCTCAGAAAGTTTTGCATATTTTCAGATCTCAACATGCAGATCTCAGCAGGTTTCACACATTTCCATAAAAACAAAAACAAAATATAAATCGTAAGTCCTGCATGTTGTGATTAAACCAGCCCCATAGATTAAATTTATCTGATACTCCCTACTTCAGTGATATGTACTTCTTGAAGTCAATACATTTTACGAGGTATAACTTTTACTATAACCAGAAGCTATAAGCGTATTAAATTATAATGTATTAAAAAACTATACAACCACACTACTTGTTTAAAGGCCATCTGACACCCTTGTTTTCTTTGGTGTGGCAAGTCATGGGCAAGTGGAGCAAATTGTGGCTAACTGGAACGCTAGCTTCTTGCCAAACAGTTTTCATTGGTTGAGAAAGAAGCCAACATCACAGTTGTCAACAAATTGTTCGAGTTGCCTTTCCTAAAAGCGTGGATTGTGGAATTCTTGCGTATGACAGAAGGCCTTAAGGTTTTTAAAAATCTTGTGGAACTCAGCAAGTTCAGGGTATTGCCAGATGTCAGAATGAAGATCTCAGCAGGTTAAACAAGTTTCCACAAAAAAACTTCTAAAACCACATAAACCCTGCAAGCCTTGCATGTTTTTTTCTTCTTTTCCAAGATTTGTTATTGAAGATTTCATATATGAATGTCAGCGTTTCTGTCCGTGGTCACAGTATTACGTTTTGTTAATCCAGATTACTTCTGTTATTCTCGGTATCAAAAGCTACAGATACATTCTAACTTTTTGTTTTTAAACTATAAAAACTATCAATTATAGTGGTTATTCATTTAATACACAGTTCTGAATTACATGTTCAACTCAGAATTGAAAATTTTGAACGTCGCCTAAAAAATTAAGAGTGGTATAATTTTTTAACAGTCGTTAGTATTTTAGTAGTAATTTTAGGATGTTGCTTTTGTGAACCACTGCACAAAATCGCCTAATGGCGAATTTTTCTCGCGTATACCAAAGTGCATTTCTTTTGTCGTGTAGAGATGTAGTAGCAGTTTGCATAGTTTATCTACAAAATTAAATCAAGTAGAATGAATTACATGCTTATCAAAACTAATTCAGGACTGATTCTATGTCATTGTCCTCTTTAATACGTCAACTGTGACATTTGCAAACGTTTGTTGATTTTGTTTTCAATTTGTCCTCAAACAATCGATCTTTAATTTGCCTACCAGACATTTGAACATTGGCTTGTCAACAAACCCTACAGCATCCTTAGTGAAAGCAGTCCTTTCATAGAGTTTATACTGTACACATGTTAATGTGCACATCTATATATTTAGTAACCCACAACTGCCAAAACAAATAGTCAGCTTCCCATTAGCATTTACAGAAAAACATTCAATTCACTAGCCGTAGCGGCTGCTGATGTTCTCAGAACAAAGGTAAAATGCTAAGTACATGTGGTTGTTCTCAGCTTATGAGAAGATTATTTTCTGTGACAATCTCACATGAATCAATAAACGCATAGTGGTAGTAGGCTACTTGATTTACGCCAGGATTACATTCAGCAAATACTTTCATAAGCCGAAAATCACATATATCAAAATTTTCATTAAATAGCATGTTCCCCTATACCCACCTTGCATACATAATTTTGAAATTTTCATTAAATGGAAAAAAGCAACAATAGACAATTCTAACTTGTCCAATAATTGAAGGTTTGCCCGAAATAACGTTGCATGTAACAATTCATAGTTTTGAGTAAATGGCAAAAGAAGTATTCAGCAACACATTGTCACATATTAAGTGCGCAATTTCAAAGTGATATATGTATGTTTTAGGTGGGTATGAGTTTGTCTATTGACAGCACTAGCTAGAGGTACAGTTTTTCATAATAATCTCAATATTGAATTTTTGGCGCTTGTAACGTTATTCTGGCAAGTTTTTAACTAAAACCTTGCTAAGCTCATACTATATAGACCTACCTACGACATCGTTGAGTTTTCAACGGTTTTAAGCTAATTTATGCATAGAATCGATATATCTGAAAAATATATGGCGATATATGCAAGCCTTATGCATCTCTGGATTAAAGAAAAACGAGTCATCATCGATGCATTTGGTCTTGACCTTCTCACAAAACAACAGTCACCACCTACACCCGAACAGAGCCTAATGCTTACAGAAGAAGCTATCAAGAACAACAAGTTTCTACTTGATTTTAGAAAAACAATTGATAACAATAGTTGGTGTGACAATAACACGAGTGTAACAATATTGGTTTTACCGTCTATTAAGACGGTAAAACCAATATTGTTACATTCGCTTTGAACGGATTGAACAGTGGCCTCAGTGATTCCACATGTTCTCAAAAGATGATTCCACATATTTCCCGAAATCAACTACGAGACCGAAACTCTGCAGTCTTGGCGCTGAGGATGATATCATTAAGCAATCTGAGAGTGCTGATCAACCCTCTGAAAAACAAATCAACCCTCGAAAAAAAATGGGGAAATACGTTTTACGATTCCCATCTACACGATAACGCCGCAGCGGAACAAATTAAGAAAACAAAATTATTTCCACTAGCATTTCCAAACGATAAGGTTGAAACAATAGACACTTTAAGAAAAAATGCTTCCCCTCCGATACCGAGTGCGAATGGAGTTTTTGTGCCCACGGTCAACAAAAAATTAACAAACACCAAAACAAACAATGCAAAAGTAAGTGACAATCCTATTGACTTGAGAGAGAATAGTACAAAGTCTTCTGTCTCTTTAATTAATCTATAAATTAAAACAAAGCTTCAAAAATATGACTACTCTCATGAAAAACAAGAGTAGTCATCGAGTTAATTCTACAACAACTTCAAGTAGTGCAAATATAAAAAAATAACAGTAAACATAACAGCAACAAAAAAATTAAAAAATCAAAGCCAAGGAAAAGAACTGCTGTCTGGGGGACTTCAAACCTTACTTTACCAACGAAGCAAAAAGAAACCCAACTGTAAGACTGTGTATAGGCGATTTATAAGATGATGCGACGCCTGCAAGCGATTTCATAGCTGCTCAAGGTGCAACAGTTATAAAATGTGGTCGCCCGCTAACGCAAGCCAAAAAAGTCTCAACCTATTTTTATCTAATGGTTGAAGCATCATTCACAGATGATTGGTCCCATATTCAATATTAGCCAACTGAAGCCACAGGTGACGTATTCCTTGGCAGGGAACCAACTCTTACACAGAACTATATCGATAACACCAAAAGTTACTACAATATTGACACACTACATCAATCCACATTCATCAAAACCAAAGAAAACTTTTTGAGCCATCACATAGATGACGGAAAACTCAACAGACTGACCAAGGTGAACTTAGTGTTTTTAATATAGAATATATTAATAGCCAATCTGAATTACTATTATTTAATCATCTAAACGGTGTTCATGGACTATTCACAAATAATTTCAATCACAACAAAATAATACTACCTGCACGGAATACTTTGAATAGACAGCATGATGAAACAATAAATATGACTTATCTCAATGCAAGATCTGCATTTGGTAAAATCGATGATATTACTGCCTTTATTAACGATAAAGAGATTAAGATTGTAATTGTCACTGAGACGTGATTTAATTCATCGGTGCAGGACTCTTGTGATTCTATCCCAAACTTTACATTATTTACAACTTACCGCCAAACTAGAGGCGGTGGTGTGTGTGTGTGTGTTTACACGTCTAATAATATTATGACTGTTCAAGAAAAAGAATCTTCTACAGCTCCACCTGGAATGGAAATTCTTTCATTAGTTCTGACCTATGCTGCGACAAAGTTTAGGATTATTGTCCTCTACAGAACTTTACGTGTTAAAATTAAAGACTGTCTTGATAATATGCATACAAACAATCCGCAGACAATCCGCATACAAAATCGTTGAAAAAACTTACACAATTTTAACTAAAACTTCTAAACGTGATAACATTCTTAGGGGCTTAAATAATTGTTGCAATAAGGGAAACATTTATGAAGCCTGATTAATAAAGAAACTAGTGATAGATGACACAAGCTAAAACCCAAGTATATAAAAATTTCCTGATTCATTGTAATAATCCACTTAATAAACAAGATATCTTCCCTTTGATTGATGAAGATCTGTAAACTCAATGCAAATTTGTTGGCTTGAATCACATTATAGTCAATCAATTGATTCTTAGTATAGCGCATCAAAAAATCCTGACCTGACCTGACGTGACCTGATCCACACATTTGTTCGTATTTTTTAAAAAAATTATATTGCATTGCTATATATTTTGTAAAATTTATAAGTTTAATCTATAAGTATATTTGTAAAATCTATGCTTACAAATACTTACTGATTTTTTTGACATGAAGTATTGGATAGCCTTTTTTGATCTGTCCTTGCATTAGTCAAGGAACATTTATGTGTTTGTCTTGTGCATCCAAATGGGATGCACAAGACAAGTTTATTGAAGGCTTTCAATAAACTCATAAACTCATCTGTCCTAGCATATATAAAAAAAAATCGATGTGAGATTTTGAACATCAACCTCAATATATAACTGAAGAATTTTGCTTAAAAACCATAAACCTTCACTTCCCATTTTGTGGGAATTCCGAGTACATGTAAACTTATATGTACTAGAAAAAAATATTCGCTAATATGAGATTATGACCAAACTTAAGCTACTCTAATCTTAGCTAACTTAAAATAACCTAAACTGAAAAAAAAATACATGAATAATAAATTAACCATCAGTTGCAAAGATATGTACAGTACATGTAGGTACTTGAGTTTATGAACCGACTGCCGTTAGGTTTGTCCTTCAGTTTTTAATTCAGAAATGAAAATGAGAAAATGAGGAGGAAAAGCAATAGGTCTTCCGTTATGTTCGGTTTTCTTGGGGGTTCTCCCGTTTTTTCCTGCATCGTAACACTCTATTGCAAACCCTATTCTGAACAAGTTGCAAAATGCGCGCGTCCAAGCGTAAGAGAAACATTCGGCAGCGAACTAGGTATGAAACACCCTGGTTGTATGGGTGCCAGAACTCCTGAGCACCCAGGGAGTAGAGTAGGCATCGCTGGTGCACACTATATGAGATTAAGCAATTCCGATGTATAAGTGAACTGCAATTAGTGATGCAACGGTAGATTATCAGCTTGTTCTAGTGTAGTTGAAAAGAGTCACCGTTCAAGAATGATGTGAAGAATTTGACTTATCACTAAACTCTTAGCGAAAAAGCATTGAGTCACCGTTGGTTGATTGATCACTATCTTGATTTTTCATTGAAAACAACAGAACGATCAAGCAATTATAAAATAAACAACGAAAAAAAAAACAGTAACTCGTTCAAAGTGAAGAAATTATCTAAATAAATCACATGACAACTTGTTTGCAATCTACTGCATGTTCTCCCTACTGCTCCGTAATTGTAAATAGCTTAATCGTTATATCACAATTGATATAATAAAAAAACAATAATAAATATCTATGAAAAGAAGAAGTGTATCTAGATTAGGAACAAAGTTTATGCATTATAGATGTCACCCCTTTTCTATTTAGTCATTGCCAAGGACACTTCTCGCCATGAGTAGTAACAATGTAACCATGATCATGTGTAAACGGAGCCAAGGTTAGTGGTGGATGAACTTTGAATAAGAAAACCACTAGCACCATGATTAGGGTGTTCTTCGCTCTAGTCTTTACGTACTACAGGATCTGTGTGTTGTGAGTTGCCAAACCAAGATTGGGAATGATCTCAACTCGTGTGCCTTTTAGTGTGGTTTAGTTGCGTGCTTATTTATAGTTTGTTTATTTGAAATGCTCTCTATTGTGAAATGAATCTCGGTTTTGCGTTTAAGATGGTGCTGGAGATCCGGCCAACCCCGAAAGCCCCAACGATAAAAAGGTTTCTGCGAAACAAAAATGTACGCGATGGGTGAATCGAATTTGTTCTCGCAAGATGCTGAAGAAACGAATTCCAATACTACAATGGGCTCCATCCTACAGCATCAACAAATTACGCAGCGATGCGATTGCGGGCATCACCGTCGGCCTGACAGTTATTCCCCAAGGAATAGCGTACGCCAGCGTTGCGACGCTTCCGCTTCAAGTGAGAATACAGCGAACGCGCAAGCTTGAAGCTGATTGTGCGATTTGTGTCTTCGGCATTGTTTGTGGATCAAATTAGATGTACTTTCAATTAAGCCTTTTATCACCATCTTTTTCTGTTAACGACAGTACGGTCTCTATTCTGCATTCATGGCATCGTTCGTGTATTGTGTGTTTGGAAGTACCAACGAGGTGACTATCGGCCCAACCGCGATCATGGGCTTGTTGACTGCGGAGCAGGTGAAGAAAGGTGGAATTGAATATGCCGTTTTGCTATGCTTTCTTAGCGGAATCGTGGAATTCACCTTTGGGATTCTGAACCTGGGTAACTGAAGAACTATTTTTATACAAGAAATTAACCCCGTGGTTGAAATGGTAATCTCGGGGATTCTAGAGGTATATCTTGTGTTTTTTTCTTCTTTGTGTACAATTTTTACTTCAGCGCTTATTTTTGGTTACAGTACTGCTTATGTTTGTGTTGGAATCTATCAGGAGATATAGTGAACAGTTTTACACCATTACATTGTTCAGTATTGTAATTTAAACTTGCGCTCACAGTCTTATGAACCCGTGGATTTCATTGTTTGCATTCACCTTGTGATGGTGAACTCCCGTGGATTTAAAGTGTTTGTGACTTTCGCATAAATCTACACACACACAGAAATGTGATCAATTACTAATAGTAATATTTGCTTAGATTTGTGGATGTGTGGCAAACGCTTGACAAATTGCCAGGTTAGGCACGTTGTCAAGCTAGTAGTTATATCCCAACACAAGCAGTAACTAATAAGATAAAGTAAAAAATGTACACAAAAAAGAATAAGCCCAATATTTACCTCTTCGTGGTTACCATACTAACCATGGTTTTTTTTCTAGTTATTATAATAATGACTCACCACGTGGTTGTTGTCGAACTACAGTATGTTTCCACCGAATTATAGGCACACCTATCGTTTGCTATTTTTCAGGTTTCCTGATAGACTTCATTGCATCACCTGTGATAAGTGGGTTTTCATCAGCAGCTGCCATTATTATTGCTACGACCCAGATCAAGGTAGGACCTGAAAGCAAAATTCCAACATGAAGATACACGACTGTAGTGCACACGGTGTACTTTGTTGTTTTCTGCTTTCTTTTTAGGGTCTGATGGGATTAAAATTCAAAGCTGATCAGTTCGCCATGGTTATATACAACGTGTTTCTTCATATAAGTGAAACTAAGTAAACCTTGTTTGCATTGACATCTTTTTACAAAGATTTCGAGATGATTTGTTTGTATCTGATTTCTTCGATTGGTGTGTATTTCAGTCTGTGGGATCTTGGACTGGGAGTCACATGCATGATCATTTTGCTCGGATTAAGAGTGAGTATTTGATATTTGGGAGCAATATTTTTGTGTGGGTTGCAAAAAGAGGTTAAGGTTTGAAAAGAACCGACTTGTATTCATGAAACTTGTGTCAGTTGTTTTTTTTAATGACTTATCATAATTGTTTTTTACGATTTGCATTCGTCTCATTGGCTCTATTCGCTCACTCTACGTGATAAAAACATCAATGTTTATCCGTTTTTTTTAACAGAAATTGGGTTCTTTGAAGTGGTCTGATGATACGATCACGCTGCCTAAGAAACTTTTGAAAGACATTGTATGGTTTCTTTCTACAGGTAACAGTTTGTATTTTCTTTGCCCCGTTGTATTTAACTCTTAAAACAAACGATTGCCCAGTTATAGCTTATGTTGTAAAAGCGACTGTAATGGTCCATTTTATGTTACACTTTGTGACTAGCAAATACTTTACATTTCGTCCATCTTTATGCTAAAAATAATAAGATTTCCGCTAGAGAATGGTACTGGTGGATCAGTATACACTTCGCAACGTGTATACTGATGGGCACTTATGTATATGCTCGGCTGTTGATGTCATTCATTTTCTAATACGGCCTATGCAATCTTATACTCTGTATCACCTTCATTATGACAACGTTGAATCAATTAGAGGGCTGGTTCTCACAGCGTCTTCTATCACTAGTCGAATGTATTCCCTCCCAAGTCCCTTCCGTGAAAAACATTCTCGGTTTCTGATTGGTGCTCAGCTCGTAACTGATTCAAAGCTGCCAAATGAGAGTGAATTGAAGTATAACAGGATAGACTTGTCTGAAGACTGCTTTTGTCTTTCTCTTCTGTATCTTGACCATTAACATCCTAGGTGCATTACGATGGTGATGTTATTTTTGTTCGTTTAGGTCGCAACGCTATGATTGTTATATTGGCGGGTGTTTTGGCTTACGTGCTTGAGCTTTCGGAATCGAACAAGTTTACGTTAACTGGCGAAGTTCAAGCTGGCTTACCGGAATTTAAATTGCCAAGTTTTTCCATTGAAAGGAACAACGACACCGTGGTGTTTTTGGATATCGTATCGGTAGGTTTCTCATCATTATGGTTTGCGATAATTTTGGTGGAACGATGAGCCACCGAATCGTTGGTCGCAGGATGCTTAGTTTGCTACAAACTAAAAGAACGATGAAACCATCACGATTCTCTGATTTTATCTATGTTTCAGGAAATGGGATCCAGTTTAGGACTTATTCCATTGTTAGCTATTCTCGAGCACATTGCTATAGCCAAAGTGTTTGGTAGGACTAATCTGTTTCAGATTATTCGTGCTTTAAATTTTAATTAACCTGTATATTTCATTACTTTTTATCAGCTCAAGGAAAGATATTGGATGCATCTCAAGAAATCATTACGCTCGGTACGGGTATTGACGTTAGTCTTTGAATTAGTAATAGCCTTTGAAAGATGATATTGACTGTTTTTTTGCATTTGTTGTCAAAGGTTTGAGCAACATTTTGGGTTCCTTCGTAGCTTCCTTCCCAGCCACAGGAAGCTTTTCGAGGTATTTCCTATCCCGTTGAATTGTCATATAGTTTAATGTAACATGCTGTCTGAAGAAAGACGTTGGGGTGGGAAGACTCACGTTTCGAATGACTAATGCTTAGTTTCGAATAGTGAAACTGCATCCGTTTGTCTTGCTTGCATGCGTTTCGATAATTTTCTCGTTCTGTTAGGACATCACTAAATTCTAGCAGCGGTGTGAAGTCACCTTTTGGAGGAATTTTTACAGGTCTGTACTTCGAATGCATTTTGAATTTGAGATGGACTTTAAGACTTTGCATAAGTGACAAACGGTTACTAAACATGGTGATTTTAATTGGAAAAATGTTTACAACGATTTGCGTTCGCCTTTGAAAACGTTCAGTTGTGTAAAGTAGCCTAGAAATGTTGGCACAACAGTGGGATGTGCATTTGAAACCATTATACATGAAGATAGTTGTAAAGAAAGGTGAAAAAACATTTTTTTTTCTACGGTATCACGTCAAAAAGTCGCATCAATAATTCGACAAAAATGTCGTGGCAATAATGGCATCGACAATGATGCCATTATTGGCCTCATGGTTCATTAATATCGTGATAAAAATATCTTACTTGTTTGTGATCGGTGTAATGCTGTTTGGAAAAGAATGTAGAAAATGTAGAGATTGTTTTGTTTGAATATTGTGTACTGGCGTATCTCTTTATATATGTGTAAGATTTAAAGTGGAATATTGAAAAATAATTTTTTGCTCCCAGGCTCTCTCGTATTGCTGGCGTTGGGTGTTTTAACGACAAGTTTTCGTCTCATTCCAAAAGCCAGTTTATCTGCTGTGATCATCACTACAGTCATTTTCATGATAGAATACGAAATGGTACTTCGCTTGTGGAAAACAAAGAGTGAGAATATTGTTTTATTACGAGTACCTCCTCTCAATTATCGAACACAAAAGATAAGAGGGTTGTCCCCAGTTCCGCGTGGAATTTTAACTCTCTTTATATAATTTGTCGATGTCTGAAGCTTTTTCACCCACGTGACATCCCAGTTGTGAAAAGGATTTTTCAAAGCATCTGTTTTCCCCATCTCAGTGTGACAGACACTGAGATAACAAATTATATTGTTAAGATTACTGAAATTCTACGCGAACTGGAATAACCTACTTATACAGTATCATCAAGTGATCCAAGTGCCAATGTGTTTTGCGTAATCGATGTGCAATTATTTTATTTGTACCATTATTTTTTCTATTTATTGTAGAAACTGATTTCATTATATTCATGGTCACGTTTTTCAGCTGTATTTTTGCTGGTGCTGAGGTAAAGAACTGCAATGACTTTTATTTAGTTTTGCAATTTTGTTCCTATTTGGATTCATTGTCGTTTCTCTTTGCTGTTTAGTACGGAATCCTGATCGGTATTGCCATTGCCCTCGTGTTTTTGCTTTACAACACAGCAAGACCATCGATAATGGTTGAAAAAAAGGTAAGCTAAATTTCTACTTTAAGTTGTTTGTTTGTTTGTTTGTGTGTGTGTGTTTTGTTTGTTTGCCTTGATACATGGTGTTTGCGTGAAATGTACCACTTTCCAATTGGTTATAACTTCGTGACCATGATGGTATGCAAAACATAACTGCATTCGAAAGGTGCGTAAGAATAAAAAAAAATTTTTTTAGCATTTTACATTTTAAGAATTGATCTATTTTCCATTGTTTATTTTTACCGTTGACAATGTTGTTTACGGTACATTGGTAAAAATATTTTATAATTATTTTAACATGCGTTTGAAAACACATGTTCCTAGTGTTTGAAAAACAATTTTGTAACCATAATTGCCATTGGAACAACAACACATTCAAAACACATCAATTGTTTTGTCATCTTTAACTGTAAGAGTGTTTTATAGATAGCGTCGTTGTGGCCTTCCAACGACTTTAACGGTTATAACGACTGCTTCCGTGTTTTTTCAACTTTGTCTTTAACTCGCGTCAGCTTAGGTTTGCGGCGCAGCATGGATCTTCACCCAAAAGCTGTATACTGTACAGTGGTTTTCACTTACTGACTTTTGCTAGAGAATTTAATGCTGCAATTTTATAGGGAATTTGTTGTAACTATTGTTTTCTTCAGTCGTTGCAGTCCTTACCAGAACTGGAATACATCATTGTTCAACCTGACAGAACACTGTATTTTCCGGCCATGGAGTACCTTAAATACCGAGTTAATAAAGTGAATACAGGTAAGCAATGTCAAAAGAAAATTGGCTAACATTTCTAGACGAAACCAAATAAAACCAAATCAACATTGCGCAAAAGCAATTCATTGGTTTTATTGGAACCTCCGGATTGGCAACAACTACGATACTTTATATCTGGGATAAATTTGCCTGGCTGGAGGAGATTTATCAACTCGCGCGACTATTAGTAATTGGCTAATAATTTAGATTCTAAAGTATTTGTTTTGAAATTCTATTGTCATTTTTATCCAGTGTTTGATTAATTAGTTGCTTTCTTGCTTGCTTTCTGTTTAGTGGGGGTGCAAACTGCAAATTATGTTTGCAAGATTTGTAGCAGTTTCCGATTGCCACTATTTTAGTTCCTATTAATTCTAATGCTAACATTCTAATGCCTACTATTCAGTGTTTAGCAACATTCCGGTTGTCATCGATGGCTCTCACCTAGTCGGTGCGGATTACACAGTTGCGCAGGTATGAGTTTTTTTTAATTTAAAAGAGTTGATATGATACAATTTTATCTTGATTAACCCTTTCATTCGCATCTTCGTTGAACCTGGCTTTTCTTTCTGAAGGGTTTGAAACAGTTGGTGACGGAGTTCAAAAAACGAAAGCAGAAATTGCTCTTCACTAATCTTAAGGTTATATTGAAACACTTGTGGAAAGGATTATTATTATTATTATATTTTTTGGCGAGCATGAAAAACTAACAACATCGAGCACTGCAAATTCATAAATTTTGCAGTCAGACGTTGTGCACGTCATTGAAACTATGAAACCGGATGAATTTCAACATTGCCATACGAAAGAAGATATTGAAAATCTGCTTAGAGGTTTGTTTCGATGATAGATGGGAGGTTTAGTTCGATAATTTTTATTTTTTAACGGAATTTATTTATTCTATTTATTTATTTATTTATTTATTTATTTATTTATTTATTTATTTATATATTTTCGGTCCGTATAGAACCACATATTACAAAAGACTTGTAATAAAGAAGAAAAGAAAAATACAATTGAAAACATGACATTTTTACAACAAAACACTAAAAATAAAAAGCATAATGTAACCTTTTTGCAAAGTTTTATTTAACTTGACCGTTGTTTGTGTGTGCCCTTGCGTGTGTGCAAACGGGCGTGTGTTTGTTTGAATCAACATTTTTTGCGGTTATTTTGACCCACTCCCGATATTCCAGAAAGCTGAAATTTGAAACGTAGACACAGCTCGCGGAACATTTGATTCTATTAGACAGATCAATGTGGTGTCAATTTCGAGAAAAAGACACGTGAAGATGGACATTTTTTCCTCGAGTGTTGCTGACGATAGCAACTACATATTTATTTCAAGCACTGATAAGCCCAAATCAAGCAATGTTGTAAATAATCATACATAGGTCTACATATACTGCATATTACATATAGAGTGGACCTAAATTCGATGCACAAATTAAGAGATCAAGAGGAGTAAGTTTTACCAATGAACCCATGTTCAAAAGTGCACATGCTAGACGCTAGACATCGTTAAAGAGGGTGTATAAATGAGGCACACAGGTCCAACAAGAAAAGGCAGAAAAGAGGTGATACAAAATACCGGGGCCTGGTAGCCAGAACTCGGAGCCCTGGTGAGAGCCCTAGTAAAATCAAAATCTTATTTTTCTTTTTTTTTTTTGTCACAAAACGTTTTTCCGAAATTTTTTCCCAGGGCCAGTTCCAAGAGAAGAAGACCTATT
>JAQIWH010000714.1:0-42094 GCA_034695005.1 Cryptops parisi | reverse complement strand
AAAACATCGCTTAAGGGAACAAGATTTGCCAATGTCGATGACATCATGAAAAACGTAACGACCAAGTTAAAGAGCATTCCGAAAGACGAATTTAAAACTTGTTTCCAAAACCTTTACAAACGAGCACAGACGTGCATTACGTCAGGTGGACATTACTTTGAGACATATTAAATGATTAACACGTTGTCATAACAGGTTTCAGAGTTATTCATTTAGTCCTGGTACTTAATAGCCGCACCTTGTAGTTTTATTCCATGTATCTCATTAGTTCTGTTAGTTCTGTTGTCTCTTTGGGACATACAAGATAATAAAAAAATATATATACCGTATTGTATTCATTTTCGATTATACGGGTGTGTGCGCAAAACTGTCGCATAAATACAAAACTTACTACAAAAATTATATTCGGTAGCGCTAAAGTTGTATGTTTGAACTACTAAAAATGCCGATATAATGATCGCGTGAAAAAGTATCCGTAATTATAATATCATAAATACAAGATGATTTAAAAGTCTGTTTACAGCCAATTATCTCCAGAAGTACTGGTCGTAGAATGATACAGTTGTTATACTAAAAGAGGGTGCTATATCTGGCGAATCCAATGGCGCTCACGAGAATGACCTTGACCCTTGCGTTCAAGATTATTCCATTTTTAACTTTTTAATCGGTTGTAGGGATCGTCAAAACAAACCAAACACACCAAATGGGAATCGTAATAGCTGCATAAGTTCAAAAGTTATGGCCGAAAGAAAATCAGCATTGCAGAAAAGCGAACGACATTGCAGAGAAGGAATCAAGAACACTTAATTTCATCTGATGGATTTCTTGGATGAGTAACGTTCGTTTACCGGTCATTGCCCCTAATTTTGCTTCTTTGTTTTCACAAAGTAGTTCTGTTTGCTTTATCAGTCGTTCACTTTCTCTGCAATGCTGATTTTCTTTCGGCCATAACTTTTGAACTTATGCAGCTATTACGTTTTTGTATCTATTTTGTGCATTTGGTTTGTTTTCATGGTCCCTACAACGTTACAAATTGAATGACCTTGAACGCAAAGGCCAAAGTCATTCTTCTTAACACCATTCGATTCGTCACAGTTGGCTTCCACTTTTAATATTCCGATCTTATCATCCTGCGACCAGTACTTCCGGAGATAATTGGCTTTAATCGGATTTTTGGACCACCCTGTATACAACCCGCGCTCCATTTTCAGTGCACTTTTGTTTCAGTTTTTCGACCATTTTACATTTCGAGACTTTTTCTTTTGCTAGCATTTATGAAGTGAGAAATTGATATTCAACAATTATTTTTCCTAAACAGATCTTGAAATCCAGACAGAAACTTGAAACAAATCAAAACAATTTACTATCCAAATGAAACTCCTAAATTTCTACTGGACACTGCCATTTTGCATTAGTGTGGCACTAGAAATTCCAAACAACAAAAAATCATCATGTCACCCTATGAACCAATCATTCAGTCTCAACGAAGACAACGATTTAGGATGCGTTGAACTTTTCTTACCAACCCAAAACCTCACCATGCACGTTCAACAACGACAAACCCAATTTCATCATTATTCAATTTACCACATATCCGATTTTGATTGCCCTATCCCACAAATCGAGATGTATTGTGAATGCACTGATAAACATAATGTGCAATCCTGCAGTTTCAATACCGAAAAGAGGAGACTCGATTGCAAGAACAAGCACTATTCATCTATCAAGAAGTGTTACAACATAGATACTACGGTAACATCGCTTTCTTCTCCTACAGGATTTTATGAATTATGTTGTCAAGCGCACATTTCAATTCACCACAAGAAAAAAGGATTTCGCGCATACCGATTGGAGTTACTAGAGGACACTCTAACCATTGGGTTTGCTATCACACTCGAAGATCGACAAAACCAACAAAACACTACTGTTGTGTGGACCATTCCCACTTGGGTCGATCAACTCGTGGTCAACGAAAACACCCTGATCAAGTTCAACGTAGCAAAATTCATCCATAGTCAATACGACTTAAGTGAACGATGGCTTTTTTATTCCGAACAAGACGGCCTTTTTTATATAGATTTTACCACAAACGCAAAACATTCTAACAGTTATTTTTGTAAAATGACTTTGTTATATCACCTTGGAGATACAACCTATTCACAACGTGAATTAAAAAATATCGCAGGCCTATTTAACGTGAGTGACTGTAATTCTGACCCACCCATTGTCGATTGGACACTTCCGAGAACCGTTTTTTACAACAACCACACTTTACGAATGCCAAGTACTTGGCAAGTACAGAAATTATCAGAAGTGCATGGAAACCGGTGGTCCATAGAAGAAACAGGTTTTTTTTCCGGAAGACCCAATCTCATCATGAGGTCCAATGAAAAACAACCTTTAGTTTTAGCGATATCGGACAACGTGCCACTTAAATTTTCGTCACGCATGGAGTATCCGAAAATTGTGGTAAAAGTGATCTCCATGCCACCTGGATCGTACGAGATCATAGTTGGCTTTGTGGAATACAAGACAGTGCGGCGATTCGATATCAATGACACTACTTCATTTCCAATGAATATTGTCATCAATCTTCACGTCACTTTTCATGTAAACATCACTTGCATGAAAAACCGAAACAAGAAAAATAAAGTGTGTGTTGCAATGGATCACAATTTTTTTGTCGATCATCGCAATAAAAAGAAACAATCCGATGATCAAATTATTGATCATGTGTACTCTATAGATCAGAATGTCTCTAAGCATGATAAGAATCTCATAAAAAATAATACGATTCGCTTGTCACATTATCGACATTTCTCTGCACATGATAAAACGAACCACTTCCTAGCACATGAAGAAAATCACAGCTCGCAGTCAACAATTATTGGACTGTCTTGTTCCCTGGTTATTGTGACTGTAGGATTGATTATCTTAAAACGAAATCTGATCAGAAATCAGTTTTCGACGATTTACGCCAAATTTGGTGGTCCAAGATTTAAAATACTCCACTCACAAGAAGATGCAAATATTATCATTTTTCACCCATCTAGAAAAATTCAGGACAGCAACACGTTACAAGGTAAACTATCAGAAAAGAGCAATAGTTCGAGACAAACTTTACTCGAAGACAATAGCGATTCTAGTAATGTACGATCGTCTACAGGTTTCATGTAGATGTGAGAACCAAAACTGAAAATGATCTTACTAACTGAAAACGATTTATTTTTATCTCTAGAGGTTCTAGACGATAATTTTGGTTTCATTTGCACTTTTTATCTTTTGACCGGAACGTTTACAGTGTACATAATCTTAATAAGTTATGCACATTGTAGTCAATGCCTAAATTATATACGAGATGCGTCAGTTTAATTCACGGAATGCATCTGTACAAAAAATATGCACAGGCTTGCTACTGTTGTCTTAAAAAGCATATTTGTTCTGTAGTTACACACTGTATCAAGTTTGACATTGCTAGCATTGATACAAAAGTTTGTGCCACTTGTTTTTTTGGTGTACTCTTGAATTGTTTGTCACGTTACGTTAGATGTCAGAAATGTCTGAAATTCTTGAACTTTTCGTGGCAGTTTTGATATTTATAAATCACAAGGGGCAAGTGAGAATAGGGGCTAGTGGGGAAGAATAGAGTGAATGATTCAACTTGTGGTACAGTAATTGATTTCTTTGCCAGGAAGTCTTGAACACTTTGCGTATTATGGCTTGCAAAATGCAAAGCTCTAAAGTTTTATTACTAATTTTTACGTCACACAAACTTGTACTGTTTTCACAACTGCTGACTTACTGTTGACTATTGTCTTACAGTTTCAGCATGCACTAGTTAAAACATGTTCAAACTCACACAGGAACGTGATTATTGACTATTGCCTACGTTGTTTTGCAGGCGATACTATGCAGCCATTACGGGAATCAAATTTTCGTACCTTTTACATTGCCGGTAACTTATACAGTGTAAAAAGAAGATGGTTATGAAAGCGTTATTAGTTGTACTATAGTTGTATTATTTGTTAGGTAGAATTTGTTTATCCATGGTGATTGAAACAGATACTATTTTTTCTAGATGATCCAGTTGAAGATAATTTACAGGATCATACTGAAGACACTACACCAATAATTAATTGAATAATTTAAGATTTGCTTAATCGAGTACTACTTTAGTATTTTTGACCAAAAAGTAGCAAATGAATATATGGAAAAGATAATTTTATTTTTTTAACGCTAAACTTGATTAACAAATTTGTTTAACTTTTTTCTTCGGTTTGTATTGTCCCTTGTATGTTTGAATGTATTAAAAAAAAGTAAATCATGCTCTTCATACGTAATATTTTATAAAATAAAAAAAAAAAAAAAAAAAAAAAATTATTAGAATATACACTTACTATACACAACTATACGAAGTCGCTATCACAGTTATTATCTGTGATTTTGAACTTCAAGGCTATAATTTAGTGTAATTTTCCAAGTTATTACTTGGTTATTTTAAGCTCATTTGCTAGTGTTCTTCAACCGATCTGTTTGATTTGTATCAACTTTTTGTACTCTGTGTCCCTATGGGGCGAAATACTTAAATAAATAAATAAATAAATAAATAAATAAATAAATAAATTAATTGGATTTAAACATACTACGTATATGCGATTTCACTAGTGTACGACAAGTTATCTTATTTCCCAATGCTTTTTATACGCGAAGCAAATTTGTTATTTTTCAAGGCACTACAAAGCGTGCCTTGAGACGATGATTTACTATCCGTATTATAAAACTACATGGCTTGACACAAAGAAATGGACCACTACCGAAAAGAAAAGACAATGGAAGAGATCTTCAATCCAAAAGACTTCCGTAAAACCCTATCTTGTGATGATGGAACCGAACAAGGAAAACCGTTTAAAACTCACCAAAGACTGGTCCAAACTACATTACTTGAGGTATTACAATATGATAATCTTGATAAAACAGAAAGTGCCGATACGACTTATTGATACTGAGAGTGTGAGAACCGCACTAGAACGAGTACCAAGCAAAATATGTTGAACCACGTCGTATTGCATTTTATTTAACGTATTTATTTGCAGTTTCCATTGATGGTAGATCTCAAGAAAAGATTTAATGTTTGTAGATGTTTGTTGACGTAAAATTCGAACTACTATTTCAGAGTAAACTTCATCTAAATCAAGTCTGTAAATCACAAGTTTCTCGAAGAACATACAATTTTGCACGAAACTCTACAGACATCCACGAAATACCCCTCTGTCCAAACTTCAGATTCAAGTAACTTCCAGTTTTATCATACAGGGATATCCATAAGTCCGTGACACATTACAAAAATTCACAACTCCGCAATTGTTCAGCAGATTGTTTATTCATTACACTGAACAAAATGCACTTTCTCCAAATTTTTGTACATGCCTCACAAATGTTCAATATATCTACCTTTATTGACGCGGCATACATCTACACAATAGTCTATTTTTTCCCACATGTAATAAAAGCATGTCACGGTCGAACAGAGTCACCCTATCACCATGACCAAACTGACAAGGTTGCGAAGTTTCGTGCGATTGACAGGGAGTGGTTTTTTAAAAACTATTTATAACGAATTCCCACAAGAAAAGTGACATAGGGTTAACGCCATGCACCAGGTGATCAAGATGGCTTTAATGCATTTAATGCAATTAAAGATCTGTCTAGTAGTTACGGACTTATAAATTAAGGTCGTTGCACAATAGAATGCGGCTTCAACCTGGATTGTGACGTAAGTTTCAAATTCAAATCCATGACTCGGCCTATCAAAAAGTTGTGTTGTCATCTGACTACAATACAGCCTTCTGGTTAGCCGAGTGATGAATTCGGATGAGATTTAAGGTATAATTCAGATACGATTTCGTAACGTGACAGTCTCCGTTAAGTTTTAAGCAATTGATCAATACGAGAATCTGTGCGCACCTGATACACACCCTAACGTCTAATTTTATAAGCAGAAATTCAAAGTTTTATTGGTCTAAAGGATGACATTTCATGTATGAAGCCTGATTTGTGTTTATGGTAAATGTTGGCAATTTTGAATCTCTGTGGATAGTTAAAATATTGAAAATATAGTTAATAATAAGTTAATAATTATGTGGAGTTAAGCACTGTACAAGTGTTGTTTAAATTTTGTTTAAAGTAGACGGTTGGCCCAGATTTAAACAGCGAATTAACTTTAGATCTACAAATTTCGTTATATAAATGTAATGTTATCACTTAACTACTAAGTCCATCGCTTATCAAATGCTAGTCAGAAAACTAACGCATTGATGATAAAATCTTGATACTCTGTTAACATATTTAATGTCATTATAACTTCCGAGAAGGTAAGTCGTGTTTCTATATTCAGTGAAAGTGTGATTCGACTTAATAAATAGTTGTATAATTTTAACACAGTAAAATACTCAATTCAAGTGCAACAATCCTCCATTAATTAGATATCGTCAGCTGCAGTTACTCCACTGTGAAATTTGGTGCAATTTCGATAGTAATTGATCATTTTCGATTTATACGAGAGTTTGTGCTAAATAGTCGAATAAATTCAACGCATTTTGTATAAAACAACTTTATATTTTACTAAAAAAAAAACAACTTTATATTTTACAGCATTAAAACCAAAAAAGTTTACGTCCCATCTTTTACTCCATACACCATCGCACGACGTTAAAAGAATTTAAAGTCATGACTATTTATGTATTTATTTGTTTATTTATGTATTATTCATTGTTCACTAAGAGAAAGAAGGAGGGTCAGAATTTCAACAATACAACAAAACACAAAGATAAAACTGAAATAAACAATAAACAGAGAAATAATACATCACGATTAACAACAAAATTTAAATCTTTTCAAAATTTACTATGCTTCGGGAACGGAATTTGGGGAAATTGTCCCAAAATTATTACTGCATAATACTGGACGATTGAACAATTTTAGTATAAATGAAAATATACGTGAATCGCCTTCTGTGCATTCTCTATAGTTTTCGATAATTTTAGTAATTTTTTAAGTTTTAAAACTCTAATTCTCTAATCTCTAATTCTAATGGTAATCAAATTCATTTCACATTTTTTTCCCCAAACAGATCATCAAATCAAGAAAGGAATTGAAATAAAGATAATTTACGATCTAAATGAAACTGTTAAGTTTCTACTGGACACTGTCATTTTACATGACTCTTGCACTAGATCAGTCGTGTCCAAACAAAACATCACAATGTCACTCTATGAACCAACAATTCATTCTCGACGAAGACAACAATTCTGTATGCGTTGAACTTTTCTCACTAAGCCGAAATCTTACTATGCACATTCAACAACGACAAGTCCAATATCATCATGATAAAAATGACATACACTTTTTTCCTGTACTACACGTCAAATTGGATTGTGAATGTGCTTGTAATACACTACAATCCTGCAGTTCTAATACCCCAACAAGAATAATGAATTGCACGAAACACAATACAACTGAAGACATGTGTTACACTATACTTCGTCAGGGTACAGCGACTTCTTCCTGTTCAATTAATCACCAAACAGCAGCTTTTTTTTATAAATTATGTTGCCAAGCCTACTTTTCAATTGACTGCTATAATCGAGAATTACCCATATATGAATTGAAGTTACTGAAGAACTATCTGACCATTAAGTTTGCCATCACAGTCGAAGATCGACACAACCATCATAATTCTACTGGACTGTGGACCATTCCCATTTGGGTCGATCAACTCGTGGTTGATGAAAACACCATGATCATCTTCAACGTGACAAAAACTATTGATAGCCAGTGCGACTTATCGCACCAATCAATTTCTTATGACGAAGAAGATTTCTTTATTATTTCAGATGAAAGTTTCTCCATTTATTATGATTGTAGCTTTCCTCAGTGTGATAGGCAGTGTAATAGGCAGTATAATGAACAGAAAATTACACAAAATAAGTTTGATAAGTTCTTCAAGTTTAACTTGAAAAACTGTGAAGCGAACCCAGCCATTGTCGAGTGGACAGTTGGTGACTTCAATGTTTATGAAAACCACACTATAACGATGCCGTTAAAAACGCGATTCTCTGATGTGTATGGAAATGGGTGGATCGTGCCGCATAAAGATTTTTTATCCAGAAACAAACTTTATGGTGACACTCTCATCATGTTGTCAAATAAGATTCAGCCTATGATTTTGACGATATCGGACCACGTACCAGTCAAATTTTCATCCCAAATCGATGAGCTAAACATTGTTGTAAAAGTGATCTTTGTGCCACCTGGAACGTACGACATCATAGTTGGCTTTGTGCAGTACAAGACAATGCACCGATTCGATGTCAATGACACTACTTCATTTCCAATGGATATTATCATCAATTATGTCGGTTATCCCAACGGTTTTCTCTTCTTCATCAACATCAACATCACTTGCATAAAAAACCTTAAGTGGAACAAAAACGTGTGCGTTCCAATAGATGACAAGTTTCTTGTCGATTATCTGAATACAAAGAATGATTCCTCTACCGACGATATAATTGACTCTAAAGACGTCCCGATTTACACAGATAATCAGAATTTTCCTAACCACGATCAGATTATGCCTACAAATGATTACACTTCGTCTACAATTGATGATAAATTTTCTGCTACGAACCGATCCTTAGCAAATGAAGAACATTGTTATTCGAAGTCGATGATTATTGGTCTATCTTGTTCACTGATCATTGTGACTTTAGCATTGATTATCATAAAAAGAAACCTTTTCAGAAACTTAATTTCAAAGTTTATAGCCAGATTTGGTGCTCCAAAATTTAAAATTCTCCATTCACAAGAAGATGCAAAAATTGTTTACTTAGATTCATCCAGCACAACGACAGCGTAATGACAAATTACAAGGACGATACAAGATTCTAGGACGATTGAAGATTCTAGTGTGTACAGGTTTTAGAATTCTGAGATCCAAAACTTAAAAAGGTCTTAAGAAACTTAGCAACTTGTGGAAATGCAAAACAACTATAAAAAAACGTGAATGTAATTTTTTGCTTGTATCGTTTATTTCTAAAGGTTTTAGAGAATAATATACTGTAGATTTAATTTACATTTTTCATCACTTAACCTGGACTCATTTCGAGAGAAACTTTGACGTTTGATAAGCTTATATATACAGGGTGAGGCAAATCGTCTGGTCACAGCGAATATTACGATTGGTGGACAGCTGACATACTGTGATGTATGTCAGCTGTCCAATGCGTTTGCCAAGTGACCTTGAAGGTGATTTTCAAGGTTATCAAATCATTAACTTTCTTATTATCCATCTCACACCCCACATATTAAGCAAGACCTGTTAGAAATAAGGTCTTGCTTTTTTCAAAAAATAATGCCAATGCTTGAAATTGATAGAAAATCGACCGGTAAAAACGGAAGTTAGGAGCGAAAGAAGAACGTTTTCACAGCGAAGAAAGCTCAGGGGTAGCCGCAACAGTATATCATACCTGACAATGGAGAAACGGAATAGTGATGAAAAACTTGTTGGAAAATTTTTTTAGTCAATGTATGTGGTAATGCATCAGTCAATATGTGTTCCAACAATTTTTTAACCACTTTTCTACTAATATATTTTCTACCAACTCATCAAACACCACCGAATAATAAAAATTGCTGAACCATTTCCTTCAACAATATCTTGTCAGTAATACAACACAATGCATTCCTTATAAATACAATATATATTAAAATCCCTTCAACCTTATCCACACAATCCCTTGATCATTTTCCTTTAAATTATATCGGCACTTGAAATGCCATCCCCGATAGAATCCGTAAACTAAACTTTCTCTGTCAACATCACAAATGCATAAAAAGACTGCTACCGTTTAAAAAAAAATGATATATTTTACACCATTGAGTCAAATTTTACTGTTATTTTAAGTTTTTATTATCATGTTTGTTATACTAAGTTTTTATTGTATATAACCTCTTGCCATTATTAGCTCGTTTTCAACTGCATATTTGTATTATGACTGCAGTGGACGTAAAATTGCACAATAAACAAAATATTGTCAGGTATGTTTTTTTGTGGCTGCCAATGTTTTGTTTACCTGTCATAGTGTTTTTATTTCGCCCGTAAGCGTAGTTCTCACTACCGTGGAACCGCCGTGGTTAGGCTCTGGCGGCAGTTCTCAAATTTCCATTTTAACTGGTCGATTTGTGATATGTTTTGATTGTTGGCATTTTTTTATAAATACCTCCTTCTTTCTATCACATGTGGGGTGTGGGAAGAATATTAAAGAAGTTAATAAATGGGTAACTTTAAAACTTACATCCAAGGTGATGTCCGGTAACATCATTGGATAGCCAATGGCCCGTATACATTACAATAATTCAATCGGAATTATCATACCACTAATAATGTTTTTTTGCAATATTTAGCTGTGACCAGACTTTTGCCTCGCGATGTATGTAAAAATTAGTTATGAAAGTTATTAACTGTACGGTACTGTAGTTATATTACGTATACGTGTAGTTTTCATAACCACGTATATATTTTTGTAGAAGATCCATTTGAACATGTTTTAGAGAACTACAACGAAAACAACACTACACCAATGGTCACTTCACTTAAATGACTAATGATGTGCTTAGTTGATTTACGAAAAAAATACATCAATGTTATGGAATGTATTATATGCACGATATACTACAAATATAAGAAAACAATAAAATATGATAAACAATACTGAAATATGTGAATATAATAAATGTCTTGATGCAATAATATTTATCATCAGAGCAGTATCTGTTCGTGTTTGAACTATTTAAATGTCACTGTTTGATAAGATGTATAAAAAAATGATAAAACTAAACTGAATGAAATTGAATTGAAGAATATTTGATTTGACTATTTATGAACTTTTTTAATATAATGTGCCTTTCGATAAACTTGACATTAATTACTGTTAATTTATACACATTTTTAAAAAACACATTTTTCTGGGAATTTTGTTGTTCAGTTCTAAAAATTACGCTGAAATATTCAGTTTGTGTAAGTGGAAAATAAGTAAACGATAGTAGCTTGGCTCAATTAGGCGGCTGCTCCAATTACAGTACATAATGTTAAAAATAGTACAAATATTATGTGAATTTGGTGTAAAGTATACTGTGGCATAGATTTAAACGGCGAATTAACTTAATATCTACATTATTTCGTTATATAAATGTAATGTTATCACTACACCAAAATTAAACTACTAAGTCCATTGCTTATCAAGTGCTAGTTAGCAAACTAACGCAATGATGATAAAAAATTGTAATTTCTGTTAACATATTTAATGTCATTTTAACTTCTGAGACGGTAAGTCGTGTTTCTATATTAGTGAAAGTGTTATTTGATTTAATAAAAAGTTGTATAATTTTAACTCAGTAAACTACCCAATCTAAGTGCACCCTCCCCGCCATTTAAGCGATATAGTGTTCTTGTTAGTTGCACTTTTTCCACTATGGGAATTGACACTTTCGAAATAGCCAGATTATTTTCGATTTATACGAATACGGAGGGTTTGCGTCAAATTGTTGAATAAATTTGAAACACCCTGTATGAAATGCTGAGGAAAAAAAATTTATAATATTCTGCAGCATTTTTTAAAACAAAAAAAAAATTATGTTTGATCTTTTACTGATACAATGGGTAGGTACTTGGGGTTTAACGAGAGCACCGACTGACTTTTACAGCTATGTCATTTGGTCCTCATAGTTTATTTAAACTACAAGTACAAAAATGATGATGAGATGGGGATGATAAACATGGAACAAGGTTTCATGCAGGAGAACCCCGAGAAAACCTGCCCCCGTGGTGTCAGACCCCGAACTGAATTCACATGGCACGAGTGGGAGGCGAACCCGGGCCACTGCCGCCAGAGATGAACGCTCTGACCACCAGGCCACCACGGGGCCCTACTGATACAGTGATACACCATCGAGCGATAAAAAGATTTTAAAGTCATGGCTATTTACGTATTTGTCTATTTATTTATTATTTAATGTTCCGCAGTGACAAATTCAACAATGCAAAAAAATACAAAGATTTGAACTAAATAACAAACTGAAATTAATAGCCTACGATTAACAAAAAAAATTTACTATTAGAATAGAAAATATGCTTACACTAGCTTAAAGCCTGTCGTATGACAGACCAATTAGCCAATTGGCTAATTAGCTAATTTGATTTAAGGAGTAACATTCGTTACAGTATTTATAACATTAGTTACAGCTATATGAGTTACTTTTAATTTAATTTAATTATATAAATCATATTTCTTGACTGTGAAGCTGTTTTCTTCACCCTGCTTTTTTTTCACACTGCCCCAAGGGCAGTGTAATTGATCCGAACTTTTTCCCTAAACATCACACGTGACAAAAGAAAAAGGGGAAGAGCTGACCATCCTACATTCCTGAATCCGCACCACAAACCTTCTGCACACACAAAACAATGTTTGTCGTTTTATAGAATAGACTAGCTTTAAACCCGTCAAATTGACGGGAAAGTTGTTTAGTCATTTAACTAATATTGCTGTCGCAATATTCGTTACAGTTATTTATTCATCAACTCATAGCCATGGCTAAGTAAGCCATGTAGACCACGTGTTCTAAACAGGAAGTGAAAGAAGCTCACAACGTTAAAAAACGTTTCAAAGTTGCGCAGATAAACGCAGACAAAGCAACGCAGACAGTGAGTCATATGACGTCATATGACGTTGATGCTATATGTACTTCGTCATAAGAAGTTCGTCAGACAAAACAGTTATATAGTCAATGACAGGCGAGCCAGATACATCTTGTCGAATTATTATTTAGGACAGTTATCTTTAAAATGTAAAAAACGTGAAACGTTTGATTTGTAAAGAAACGTGAAACGTTTAATTAGTTGTCAAACAACAGCAATTTTTCTTAGGAGTAATGAAAGATTATTTCAGGTACCTTTAGATTTATAAGTGTAACGAGATTGATACTGATCTGGAATGACTTTAAATCATTTTAAAAAAATCTCATATGCATTATCGTATAGAACGGTTATTAGTGGTGTTAGTCAAATGTTCGCTAAATAAGTGAAATGAGGAAAATAAGTAGAAAAAGTAGGGCTTTATTAACCTCGATGTTTGTAGTACGGTATTTTATGTGATTATTTGCAAATTGGTGATAAAATGTTTTAGTTTTTAAGGAAGTTTGAAATTGATGTACACAATCCCAAATAAAACAGGCGTGTTGATGATCAAATTATAGCCTGATTGAATACTTCGGAAACTGTATTTGTGGGAAAATTCTTAAAATTATTAATGCATAACGGGTGATTGAAGCAATTGAAAAGTTTTGAACAATATAATGATAAACCACATATTTGAAATTGTTCAGGAGAGCAGTTTTTCTGATGAGAAACTCCATAATAGGCTACCATACTAAACAACAAGGTAATTATTTATATTATACTACCATTTTCTGCAAATCCAGTAAAGTAACTAGCTAGAAACAGTACTGAAAAGCAGTTTGGGGAAAAATGTCATTTTTAGAAAAAATGTGGCTTATCATCACCATGTCACAAACCCCTTCAACTTTAGTATTAATAAAAATATATGTGAATCTCCTTACATTTTTTATGTAATTTTCCGTTTCGAAACTTCCTCTTATTCTAGTATTCATTTGGTAATCAAATTAATATTTAAAAATTATTTATTTCCCAAACAGATCGTCAAATCAAGAGAGAAATTGAAATAAAGATAATTTACCTTCTAAAAATGAAACACTCAAGTTTCTACTGGATACTGTCATTTTACATGACAGTTGCACTAGATCAGTCATTTCAAAACAACAATAAATCACAATGTCACTCTATGAACCAACCATTCAGTTTCAATGAAGACAACAATTCGGAATGCGTTGAACTTTTCTCACCAAACCGAAATCTTACTATGCACATTCAACAACGAGAAGTCCAATACCATCATTGTATAGATCACGTAAAATTTGTACCACTACTACACTTCAAAGTGGACTGTGAATGTGCCTGCAGTACACTGCAATCCTGCAATTCTAGTACCCCAACAAGAATAATAAATTGCATGAAACACAATACAACTGAAGACTTGTGTTACACTATATTTCGTCAGGGTACAGCGGCTTCTTCCTGTTCAATTGATCACCAAACACCAGCTTCTTTCTATAAATTATGTTGCCAAGCCTACCTTTCAATTGACTGCCACAATCAAGAATTTTCCATATATGCATTGAAGTTACTAAAGAACTATCTGACCATTAAGTTTGCCATCACAGTCGAAGATCGACACAACCATCATAGTGCTACTGAACTGTGGACCATTCCCAGTTGGGTCGATCAACTCGTCGTCAATGAAAACACAATGATCATCTTCAACGTGACAAATACCACTATTGATAGCCAGTGCAACTTATCGAACCAATGGATTTCTTATTACGAAGAAGATATTTTTTTTATTTCACAGAAAAGTTTCGCCGATTTTTATTATCTTATTTCATGGGTTCATTGTCATGGGCAGTACGGGTATGAAATTACACAAAATGATCTTGATATGTTGTTCAAGTTTAACTTGAAAAATTGTAAAGCCATTGTCGAGTGGACAGTTGGTCACTTAAAGTTTTATAAAAACCAAACTGTAACGATGCCGTTGAAAACTCGATTCTCTGAAGTATATGGAAATGGGTGGATCGTGCCGCATAAAGATTTTTTTTCCAGAGAAAAACTGTATGATGGCACTTTCATCATGTTGTCAAATAAGATTCAACCTATGATTTTGACGATATCGGACCACGTACCATTCAAATTTTCAGTACGAATCAATTATACGAAAATTTTTGTAGAAGTGATTTTTGTGCCACCTGGAACGTATGACATCATAATTGGATCTGCACATTACAAAACACTGCATCGATTTGATGTCAATGACACTACTTCATTTCCATTAAATATATCCATCGATCATTCCAACCATTTTCAAATAAATGTCACTTGCATCCAAAACCAAAAGTGGGAGAAAAACGTGTGTGTTTTAATAAATGACCGTTTCCTTGTGGATTATCTGAATACAAAAAACTATTCCTCTACCGATAATAAAAACGACCCGATTGAAATAAATGATCACAATCTTCCTAAGTACGATCAAATTATATCTGCAGATCACACTCTGTCTACAATTGATGATAAATTTACTGCTACGAATCAATTCTTAGCAAATGAAGAAAATTACAATTCGAAGTCGACAACTATTGGTCTGTCTTGTTCACTGATCATTCTGATTTTAGCATTGATTTTCATAAAAAGAAACCTGTTTAGAAACCCAATTTCAAAGATTAAAGCCAGATTTGGTGCTCCAAAATTTAAAATTCTCCATTCAGAAGACGATGCAAAAATTGTCCACTTAGAATCATCCAGCTAAACGACAACATAATGACACGTTATAAAGTAAATCGTGAGAACATTTCGTTAGTTCAAGGATAACGAAGGAAACAAGACAGATTCTTTAAAAAGAAGATTCCAATAGAAATTCCAGAAAAAATACTTGAATTAAATTTTAATTGTCATCAACATAAATGTAAAACAGAATGCCACCATTTTAAAATAAACTCAAACAATATATTTTATATCAATAATTTTAAAGATCTTTCTATCTTTTTGTTTTGATATTGTGTAGATTTTTAATTTCACTGTATAGTTTAGTAGTCAATGTAATACTGTATACAGTAGTTTAGTGATCAATGTATACTGTATAGTTTAGTAGTGTTCATGGCTCATCTTTACTTTTTGTAACTTTGTAGTTCATACAAACTACTTTGTAGTTCATTCATGTCATGATTGTCTGTGTAGAAATACGACTCCACATTAAACCAATATCAAATTTTTATTTTATTGTATTATCGTGCATCATCCTTTTTGTAAAGCTCATTTGTCTTAGGTCATCCGTTAAAAAAACAAAACAAACAAATTTTGTATTTTGACCCCAGTTGGTCGTTTAATAAATCAATTCAATTAAATTCAATGTCTTCAGGTTTCTGAGTCCTGAGACGCAAAACTCCAAAATTTCTAATAAAACTTAGCAACTTGTAGAAAGCAAAACAAGAAGTAAAAATAATAATGTAAGCAACTTGTGAATGTAATTTTTTTTTCTCGTATTGTTTATCTTTAAGGGTTTTAGAGAAAATATATGTCACTTCCATTTTTCATCATCTGAACGGGATTCGTTTCGAGAGAAACTTGGGACATTTTCATAAGTTTATGTATACAGAGTGAGGTAAAAGTGGATACACTGGATAGCCCATGGCCGATATACATTGCAGTAGTACAATTAGAATCTTCATATCACAAATGGTTTTTGCGATATTTAGCTGTGACCAGACTTTTTCTCACCCTGTATAGTTATAAAAGTTATTAATTGACGGCTTTAGTCAGCATGATGGTAAGCCACATTTTTAAAATTGTTAGGGAGACCTGTTTTTCTGGTGAAAAACTCAATAGAATATCATACTGAGCAACGAGGCTCTTTATTATGCTGCAATTTTCTAGAAAATATAGAAACTACGAGGGGGTATCAAAAAATAAGTTTCACTCGTAACAAAAATAAAATAAACTGATATAAACGCACATTATGTATGTTAGTCTAAAGGTACACCCTTTATTCAATTTTGAACATGCTCGTCTGATGCCTGTAAACACTTATCGGATCGAATGATTAACTTCTCGATACCTCTCACTGACGAACTCGCTCCAGTTTTATGGAAGCATTTAATAACCACCGTTTCTACAGTATTGTTGGTTTGGACTTCAATTTCATTTGTCATTTTACCGAAAAATGGTTATCCACGTTCTGCTACCACTTAATCGACCAAATGACAACGAGATTGAAACCAACGAGACTATGGAAACGGTGGTCCTGAAATGCTTGCAAAATTTGTCAGTGAGAGGTATCGAGAAGTTGATCGCACGTTCCAATAATTCTTTACATACTTTAGACGAGTAAGTATTTGGAAAAATGAATAAAGGGTGTACCAGGTCAATCCATGTCAAGTGGTCCATCACTGGTCGCTCGACCATTTTTTAAAAAATTAATTTTTTTGGTGCGATATTCCCTCCATGTTGAAAGTTCAAAATGACAGTTATTTTTATGTTAACCCCTTAGTTATGGTGGCCATTTTTATTTTAGACCCCACGGCGTTTTTCTCATTTTCATTGCTTTGCAAAAAATTACATATCTCGGTTCTGGTTAGTTATGAAGTTCTGCA
The DNA here is from genome assembly GCA_034695005.1 of Cryptops parisi. NCBI lineage: Eukaryota > Metazoa > Arthropoda > Chilopoda > Scolopendromorpha > Cryptopidae > Cryptops > Cryptops parisi. Next base: position 24,763 of record JAQIWH010000714.1, on the reverse strand, counting down.
ACAAAACCCATTATTTTTGTCATACCTAAGCTACATTTCCTGTTAAATTTAGCACAATCCCCTACCCTTAACCACATAAGAAAAATAGTACAAATATTATTTAGATTCGGTCTAAGTATATGGTGGCATTGATTTAAACGGCCAATTAACTTTATATCTACAATATTTCGTTATATAAATGTAATGTTATCACTAAACGAAAATTAAACAACCAAGTCCATTGCTTATCAAGTGCTAGTTAGCAAACTAACGCAATGATGATAACAACTTGAAAATTATATTTTCTGTTAACACATTTAATATCATTTTAACTTCTGAGAAGGTAAGTCATGTTTCTATATTAAAGTGTGATTTGATTTAATAAAAGTTGTGCAATTTTAACACAGTAAACTATCCACTCAAAGTGCACCCTCCCCGCCATTTAAGCGATATAATTAGTCTTCTTGTCACTTGCATTTTTTTTCACTATGAAAATTGGCAATTTCGATATAGCCTGATTATTTTTTATTTATACAAATACGGAGTGTTTGCGCCGAATTGTCGAATAAATTCACAACACCCTGTATAAAATACTGAAAAAAAACAACTTTATAATATTTTGCAGCATTAAAGCAAAACAAATCTATGATTGGTCCTTTACTGATACAGTGATACACCATCGCGCGATAACAAGATTTTAAAGTCATGGCTATTTAAGTATTTGTCTATTCATTTATTATTCAAGGTCCTGCAGTGACAAAAATTCAACGATACAAAAAAGTACAAAAATGAAATTGAATTAAACAAAAAAAAACATGAAATTATGCGATACCATGTTGTTGTCAGCTGCCGTTTTTCCGCTATAGAATTTGTCAATTTCGTTTTATACGAAGGTTTGCGCCGAATTGTCCGAATACTTCGGAAACGGTATTTGGAGGAATATGCCTAAATTATTATTGCATACTGCATGACAAACAATTGAAGGGCTTCGGGCAATATAATGATAAGGCATATTTTAGAAATTGTTCAGGAGCAGTTTTTCTTGTGAGAAACTCCATAGAGTACGATACTGCACAACAAAGTGATTCTCTATATTATACTACCATGTTTTGTAAATCCAAAAAGTTGTAAAGTAACTAGCTAGAAACAGTAATGATGGACAATTTGGTGTAAAAATCTCATTTTTGGAAAAATTGTTAGCTTATCACTATATTTTCCTTGAATTTTAGTGTTAATGAACGTATGTATACGTAAATCGGCTTAATTTTTTAGCCATCGAGTTTTCAATTATATTAGTTTTTTGTTTCAAAACTACTTATTCCAGCATTCCTAAAGTTATCAAATTTATATTAAAAAAAAAATTTTTTTTCCTAAACAGATATTCAACTCACGAGAGAAACTTTAAACAAAGATAATCTATCATCTAAAAAATGAAACTGCAAAGTTTTTACTGGACGCTGTCAATTTGCATGACTGTTGCACTAGACATCCAAATGCAACACAAATGTCACCCTATGAACAAACCATTCAGTCTCAACGAAGATCACAATTCGGAATGCGTTGATCTTTTGCCACTAAACCGAAACCTTACCATTTACGTTCAAGAACGAATAGTCCAATATCACTATTACAGACATTCCGAATACGATGAAATGCCTAAAATACATGTCAAAATGAATTGTGAATGCGCTTGTAATACATCGCAATACTGCAGTTCTGACACCCCAACCAGAATATTCAATTGTTCGAAGCACAATACAACAGCCCACATGTGTTATACCATGCTTCGTCAGGGTAAAGCAACTTCTTGTTCAATTAATCATCAAACAGTGGCTTCTTCCTATAATTTATGTTGTCAAGCCTACTTTTCAATTGACTGCCAGAAACTAGAGTTTCAAGCATTTTATTTGAAATTACTAAAGAACACTGTGACTATTGTGTTTGCCATCACGTTCGAAAATCGATACAATCATCGTAATACTGCTGTACTGTGGAGCATTCCAACTCGGGTCGATCAACTCGTCATCGATGAAAACACCATGATCATCTTCAACGTGACAAAAATTATCCATAGCCAATACGACTTGTCGGATAAATGGATTTATCATGACGAAGAAGATGGCTTGTTCATTTCAACGGATGATGATTTCGATTTGTATTTTTATTATAAATCACCTTTTTGTTATAATTATAGGCATAATCAACGGGAACTGAAACCATTAATTCCACAACATGATTTGGATGATTTATTCGAATTTAACGTGATAAACTGTAAATCTGATCCAGCCATTGTCGACTCCACACTTCTAGGCGTCAATCTTTACAAAAACCACACTTTAACTATGCCCTTTAAAAAACGGTTGTCTGAAGTGTACGGAAATTGTTGGACCGTGCGGGATAAAGACTTTACAAGACCCACCTTCATCATGCAATCAAGAAAGATTCCACCTATGGTATTGACCATATCGGACCACGTGCCACTCAAATTTTCATCACGAATCGCTTATCCAAATATTGTTGTAAAAGTGATCTTTGTGCCACCTGGAACGTATGACATCGAAGTTGGCTTTGTAGAGTACAAGACACTACATCAATTCGATGTAAATGACACTACTTTATTTCCATTGGATATATTCATCGATTATTCCAAATATTCCAACGTGTTTGACATAAACATCACTTGCATGAAACGTCGAAACTGGGAGAAAAACGTGTGCGTTCCAATGAATGACCGTTTCCTCGCTGATTATCTGAATATTAAGAACTATTCCTCTACAGTTGATGAAACGTTCCCTAAAGATCAGAATTTTCCTAAGTATGATCCAATTATCGTTACAGGTGATGATAAATTTCCTATTATAAACCGATGCCTAGCAGATGAAGAAAATAGCAACTTACAGTCGACAATTATTGGTCTGTCTTGTTCACTGATCATTGTGACTTTAGCATTGATTATGGTAAAAAGAAACCTGTTCAGAAACCTAATTTCAAAGATTTACGCCAGATTTCGTGCTCCAAGCTTTAAAATTCTCCATTCACAAGATGATGCAAAAATTGTCTACTTAGATTCATCCAGCACAATGACACTTTATAAAGTAATTTATTAGAAAGTCTCGATAGTTCGAAAATATTGAACGCCAATAGAGATTCTTCAAAATAGAGATTCTAATGTGTTCAGGTCTGTGAGTCTGAGAACCAAAACTCAAAAACGTCTCAAGAAAGTTAACCAATCATTGACTTGTAATTTTGTTCTCGTATTGTTTTATGTCTAAGGGTTTTAGAGAATAATTTAGATTTCATTTCCATTTTTTATCTTCTGAATCTGAACAGTACATCTTCCGAGGTAAATCGGAACGTTTGATAACTTTATGTACTGTACATATAAAAAATACAATTATGAAAGTTCTTACTTACTTACTTGAATTATACTTGTAGTTGTAGTATTTAGTTTTGTATAGTTTTAATAACCCTAGTCCATGTATATTTAACAAGGTATATTTTTTTCCTAGATGATTTATTTGAAGATATTTTAAAAAATCATACTGAATAATCACTACACCAATGATCACTTCTCCACAATTAATAATTATGTCGATTATACCTTAACGTTTTAGACCAAAAAAAAAAATAATAACACCAGTGACCAAAAACATCAATGTTTGTGGAATAGATTATTAAATATATGTACGAATTTGCTATAAGAATTTGTTATTTTGGAAATGTCAAATGGTGTGTAATCAATAGTCCGATGACCAACGATCCTAGATCGTTGGTCAAAGATTCTTTAAAAAGAACCTTTTGTTAAAATATTTTTATCCCAGTACGACTCGCTTTACATGGCTCCATTTACACGATTTCAGTTTACGCAATGTTTGCAGTTGTCTCTGTCGTAAATGAGGAGATTACTCCGTTGAAGAGTTGCATGACTGTTTCTAGCATAAAAAAAAATTGTTGAAACAAATGGATTTAATCACATGGAGAGTACTCTTCATTTCTGCACTCTTCATGTGGACACTGTGTCCACAATAAAATCTAACTATTTTAATCACAAACTTTGAAACGTATATACCGGCCATAACTAAATATGGAGATGGTAGTAAACATACTAGAGTTTCATAAATAAAAAACAACTTTAGTACACCTCCACATGGGCGCCATGGCGGCACAACGAATTTCCAGGTCGTCTAACTCGCGCCATGTGTTCTGCAACGTTCCCCCATGTCAAAAAAATTGGCAGAAAAACGTGGAAAATTTTTTAATTTGAGTTAGAATGTCTCAAATTGAGTATGTTTTCAGTTCAAAATTTTTCGAACAAAAATAAACGGAAAAAAACACGTTTCTTATGCATTCGTTTAACAACAATCGCCTGTGCTAAGTCGCTCAGAGTTGCCATCTTGGAAAATTACTGATTACAGCGCCACTGTAACTCTGACACGCACAATCAATTTTAAGTTTCTGTTTCAGTTCCATCAAGAATCACATTTGTATAACCTGGTATAAAAAAAATAGAATTTCCAAATGTTTAGATCTCATTGTGGACACCCTGTACATTCAAGTAAACTTGAATTTGTAAACTCAATGAACAATTTTAAAATAAAGATCTGATATTTTTAGATTTCCCCGTCGTATACTTATTACTAGGCATTCCTGCTGTAAATTTGTAATACTAGTATTCAATAAATTAAATAAATAAATAAATTTTTACTGTAAAGTGGAGTCTTGTTGGATAGGTTTTATTAAAAAAAAAAATTTTTACCCTAAATAATTTTTAACATCACTTACCAATAAATTCATTGGAACAAGTTTGGTAATAAACATCTTCAACACACATAAATCCGCTTTATGGTTATCGAGAAAAACGACTGGTACGAATGTTTTAATCAACTTAGTAGTTTAATCTGGTTCATTAATATGATAACGTTAAATGTATATTTACCGTTATCATATCACTGAACCAAATTATACTACTAAGTCCATTGCTTATCAAGAACTAGTTATGAAATTAACACGTCGATGGTAGAAACTTGAAAGTTCATTCTGTTGGCACTCTATATGTAGAGTAACTTTTGTGAAGGTGAGTTGTGTTTCTATGTCATAGTAATTGGATTTAAAATTTCTGTATTTTTAACAAAGAAAATCACCCTAATTACAGGAAGACTTCATTTATGCGATTTCGGTAATGCGTGAAGTAAAATCGTTGGTACTTGTTATTAAGCCAAAAAATTATTGTACAATTTTGTGCTGTAGCATAACACTTCTGTGTGCGACAATGTGTACGAAGCAAATTCTCCGTTGCTTGAAGCAGTTTGTACAATTTGAAATTTTTAAATACCAGTACTTCCATTTCGAAAATCAAAAACAAGATTAAATAAAAAACTTTGTTTTTTTAGACACAACCTTTTATTGAACCCGTGGATTTGGTTATTTAACATCCACTTCTTAACCTGTGGATTGTGTTGTACAACTGTACATTTTTTGAACAGTGTGCAAAAAGAAGACGACTATAGGTGTCACTATTGCTTGATGCTGCTTATTTGGTGCACAACACAGTGTGGAGTTTCCATGAAGCATGGTCAGCCTATTAGAAAATTTCTATTTTCTGACATCCAATGGTTTTGAGCACTTAAAACTTGCTCGCAGTTTTTTAAAATCTTGTTTACAGATTGTATGCCAACCAAAATCGAGATTAAAAAAAAAAAAGCGGATCGGAGCGTAAGCAACATCTTACCAGGTGAAACCGATATTTGCATACCGTAAAGGTTATAAATAACGCGACTTGGATGTCTCCAAATTTGACAGATAAAATTATCACGCAGAATTAATTAGTATACCAAATTTTAAGTGTGTACGATACTGGGAACATAAGTAAAACGACGTTGAAACATTGAAACATGTTGAAAATCTTTTTCCAACTGGTCAAGTTAAATAAAAGGTTGTAATTAAAAGGAAAAAAGTTAACCATGCAATAAATGTACTGTATATACAATTTTTTTTTTAAAAATGTTGCAAGTGTTTAAATTATTTTGCTCAACACACTAAAACGTAATTTTGCGTGTAAATTATGAAAGCGCATTCTATTGTGTGAATGTATTATAAGAATATTTCATTGTGTGAATAAATTATTCATATGTAAATTTGAAAAAAATTCATATGTACATATTAACAAACTCATCTTTGAATATGTTTTATATACATTTTAGTTCTTGTATTTATCTGTTATGTTTTTTGTTTGTATTTGTCTTTTGTGATCCGCTTTAGGATCGAAATTAATAAAATTAAATTAAATTAAATATCGACGTTGTGAAAATTTAGTAAAAAATTTAATATTTAGGGAAAAATCAATGTAAAGCGGTGTAAATCAAATATATTAAAAAAATTGATAATGTAGTTGTTTAAATTATGTAAAGGGTGACTATTATTGCGTTGACTGGGTTTGAAATATCCAAGAGTCTGTGGTATGTAATCATACGTGTACATTTATTTATTTATTTATTTATTTATTTATTTATTTATTACTATAACCCACAGCCGAAGTCAAATTGAGTAAGTGGGGTTTTACCAAGCAAGAGAAAACGAAAGATCCCCGAGAAAACCTGCGTTTGTGGTATCAGACATCAAACTATATTAACAGTGGGATTTGTCCCGGGACCTCTAGCACCAGAGGTAGGTACTTGGGGTTCAACGAGGGCGCCGACTGGCTTTTACAGCTATGTCATTTGGCCCTCAGACTTTATTTAAATCAGAAATACAAAAATGACGATGAGATAAGGATGATAAACATGGAACAAGATTTTATAAAGCAGGAGGAAACGGGAGTGCCCCGAGAAAACTTGCCCCCAGAAGCACCAGAAGCCTTAACGACAAGACCACTACGACCCCCTATATACAAAGGTTTGCACCAAACCTTCGCATTAATTGAAAACTTTCGGTGTCTGTATACAAGAACTCAAGAAAGCTATTTGGTTGCATTAAATCAAATAAATTCTAAGTTTGATAGTCTACTAATACCATTCTATGAACATTTTGCAGTTTCGGTTTCGAGACTTTCTCTCAAAACCAAATTAAGATTGAAACTTGAAATAAATCAAATTTACCATCTAATTGAAACTCCTTGAGTTTCTACTGAACACTGTCAGTTCAGTTTACCTCGGTGAACCTTCCAAACAACAACAAAAAATCACCATGTTATTTTATAAACCAACCGTTCAGTCTGAAGAAAGATAATTTAGCTTATGTGCTTGCTATTTTTCGACCACAATGTGTACGCCAGTGTGTACGACCATGGCTAGACATATAATAGCCAGCCCACGTCGCGAACAAAGTTATGCTGCAGCTTAAATCCTGAACTATTCTACACTATGAAATATTGTCATTCACACGATAATAAATGTGAACGCTTGTACAGTATATAATTCACGTTTATACTTATACCGTTTGTTTCACCCCCGAAGACTCAAGCTCCAAGACTCCAAACGATAAAAATCCACCACAGGGTGCCACGAGAGAAAAACTTGAATGGCGCTACATCACAAGGAACATACAGATTCTATACAAAAAGACTCAAAGTGGGCTTGTCATTATATGTTTAAGTATGATACGACGTAAATGCTCCCTTGCCTGATGCAGTTTAACAATTTCAAATTTTTCCAATTTCGATATATTCAATTTTCGATTTATACGAATGTTGGGTACAACCGTGGCATAAATTGAAAACTTTCTGTACAGTATATAAAAACTCAGGAAAACAACTTTATACAGTATTCTATAGAATAAAACAAATAGATACTAAGAGTTCAATCTTCTACTAATACACCGATAAAGATCGCACGATAATAAAGTATTTTAAAGTCATATCGATATCCAACTTTCGTTACATTCACGGTCGAGTTTTCGACCATTTCCGTTTTGAAACTTACTCTTATTCTAGCAGTTATATGGTGACCAAATTCCTATCAAACAATTATTTTTTCAAACAATTACAGTTACTTAAATCAAGACCAAAACTTGGAACAAATTAAATTTACCATCTAAATGAAACTGCTGAGTTTCTACTGGACACTGTCAGTTTGCATCGGTGCTGAACTAGACATGCCGAGAAAAATATCATTATGTCACTTTATGAATAAACCGTTCCATTTGAACAAAGATAACAATTTAGGATGCGTTGAACTTTTGCCACCAAACCAAAATCTTACCATCTACGTTCAACTAGGACATGCCAAATTTCATCATTACAAACAAAACGAGTTCGTTTGCCGTATCCCACAAGTCAAAATGCAATGTGAATGCACATGTCATCACAACTGAATCTGCAGTTCTAATACCACAACCAGGAAACTCAATTGCGAGAATCACCATACAGCAGATGGATTGTGTTACAACATTGAATTTGAAGGTGAAACGTCGTCGTCTTGTTTATGACGTTCCTATATATTAGGTTGCCAAGCTTACGACCGGAAAAGAGACTTTCGCGCAATAAAAATTGAAGTTACTAAGAAAAGGTCTGACTACTAGAGTTGCCATCATAGTCCACGACCGACAAACCAATCTTAACACTACTGCACTATGGACCATTCCTGTTTGGGTCGATCGACTCGTCGTCAATAAAAACACCATATTCGAATTTACAAGAATTATACAACAGATATTCCGGCTTAAAAACCGCTGAGTTTATTATTCCGAAAATACGGGTGCTTTTTATACGAGAACAATTTATCCGCAAAATAAACCCACACTGTTATGAGAAGGGCTTGGATCAGTCGCGAAATCATAAAATGTATGGATTTTCAAGACAAAGTGCGAAGGTTATTTAGTTTGACAATGCTTGACTGTTCAGCAGACCCACCCATTCTCGGTTGGACATTTAACGAGTTCATGTTTTACAAAAATAACACTTTAGTGATGCCGCAACAAAAAAAAAGCCGTTTTCTCACTAATACGGAAATTGGTGGACCATGCCGGATAAATAATTTTTTTTCTGGAAAACCCAATTTTATAATCAAATCCCCTGACATTGAATCTATAATTTTGACGATTTCAAACCAGGTGCCACTTAAATTTTCATCACTACTCTATCAGAAAAATATTGTGATACAAGTGATTTCTATGCTCTCAAGCACGTACGACATAGCTGGCTGTGTGACTTACACGAAGCTACACCGATTCGTTGTCAAAGACACTACTTCATTTCCATTATACATTGTTATCGATCATCTCAATGGTGCTCATTTCAACATCACTTGCATGAAAAAAACCAATTTTGAAAGCAAGATACCAAACATATAAAAACGTGTGCGTTTTGATGAATGACAATTTCCTTGTTGATTTTCTAAAGTACTTTACCTCTGCCGGTGATAAGATAATCTACTACAAAAACAATAAGCATTTCTCTACTGGGAATTAAACTGTGTCTAAATTTCATGCCACTTATCAAGTCCTAGTAGATGAAGAAAATTTTGATCCGCAGTCAACAATTATTGGACTGTCATGTACACTGATCATTGTGATCTTAGCATTGATTATTGTTAAAAAAAACCTCTTCAAAAATCCATTGTCGACCATTTACGCCAAATTTAGTCTCCAAGATTTAAAGTAGTTTATTCACAAAATGATGCAAAAATTGTCAATTTAGATCCATCCATGAAAAGCCAAGACAGCAGCACGTTAACAGGTAAATTATCAGAAAGTCTCGATGGTTCGAGGATAACGAAAGTCATTTGAGATTGTAAAGCAATAGAATTTTTAATCTAAGATCGATTTAAGGTTTTTTAAATCTAAAACTTAGAAAGGTTGCAAGAAACTTGAACAATCAGTAACTTATAACAAATGTGGTCCCTTTTGTCTCAGTTTTTTCATTTTATGAAATTAAAGAGTAATTTAGGTTTCATTTGCATTTTTATTTTCTCACCGAGAGAAAATTACAAGTGAATTGTAACGTTTGACAAGTTTATGTAAATTTAAAATTCTATAATTTCCTTTGTGTGTGTGTGTGTGCTTATGCGTTTGTTTGGTTAGGTACAATTTTTATAACCATATAAATGTGAATTTTTTGTTTTCTTGATGATCCAATTGAAGATATTTTAAAGAATCATCAGCAAGTCAACAGGCCTACACCAATGGTCACTTCAATTGAATGATGTTAAGATTTGCTTAATGGAGTTTAACTTGAATGATTTCTATCAAAATATGACAGTTGAAGGTGTGGACATTTGTATTGTCTATGTAATAAACCAATTGAATTTGTGTGAATTCCGTATATAAGATTTCATTATTATAAAACGGAAAAATTCTTTGAATGATGAACTTGACCCGATTGAACAAGTCAACCAAGTTCAAATTACTTTAATGTACTGTATAATGTAATGTTATTACAAAATCAAATTTAACTACCAAATCCATCGTTTATCTCTTATTAAGTGCTAGTTAGAAAAGTAACGTATTGATGATAAAAACTTAAGTTTATTCTGTTTATCACTTGTATTTAAGTTAACTTTTGAGAAGGTAAGTCGTGTTTCTATATTCAGCAAACGTGATTCGATGAAATATTGTAATTTTATCAGAAAAAATCACCCCCAAGTACAAAATGTCCTTGTTTATGTGATTTCTTGCTATTGTTCGAAAAGTACAATTTTTGATTCCAATTATAATCCTGAAAATTTCTAGAACCTTGTTGATTACATTCACTTTCCGCCACGGTACTTATAAGTTATTGTTGTTAACTGACCCAAACTGATGGGTATAGACACCAGTTCAGGTAAGTTAAAAAAAATAACTCCTTTTCTTTAATACGTTTAATAAATTTAAAACGTTTTGTTCAGAACTATAGAGTGCATCTATACCAATAAACAAGTGGCGACCTCATACCGCTGGTGGCGTGCACTTAATTAACACGGTCCATAATTCGCTTATTATGCGTTTTTTTGCTGTAGTGTAATTATGCTTTCTGCCTATTTATCTGCCACAATATTTACGTCACGTACGACCCAAATAGTCTCTGGCCTGATGCAGTCGAACAATTGTTCAATTTTCTGAAATTTGGATACAGTTTTCGATATACAGCGTCACTTTATGGTGCTGAAAACTCCATGGGTGCCCATGTCAATGATTAACAAAATTGGTCAAATGCGGAATGAACCATGTAATCACTTAATCAAATGTTCGGTTTGTGAAGTGAATTAAGTCTACTAACTAATAATCAAAATTCACTGTAATATTAACCAAACTATTCAGTGGCGTCACTAGAAGGCAAGAACCGCACCGAGTGACGCCATCAAAAGTGGAAGTGACACCAAATTGATTGTCTATACAGTATAATGTTTGTAGAGTGTTTCAGCAGAATTATTTTTCATAAATTCCTGTTAGTTGTAACCAACGATAAAAATATTTTGCATCCGATATAACTAAAAAGCTTAACTTCTAAGCTGTGAAACTTTATTCACAGTACTTCATAATCTTACATTCATTTACAGTAATTATCATCCAATGTTGAAATATATAAATGTAAGACAGTGTATGCTGTATTATTTGTTTGTGTAAAGTTGCAATGTGTCTTGTCGAGACTTTCAATAAATTATTAATTTGCATTAATACAGTATCACCAGTTAGTTGTAGCACGACGTACCACTATCGTCATGGTTGTAGCAATTCGCTGGGTTATGTTGGAAAGCCTAAAAAAGCTGTAGCAACGCGTTGTGTGATATGTTGGAAAGCCTGACAAAGTGTAGAAATGCGATGTGATGTGTTGAAAAGCCTAACCAAACGGTAGCAATGCGCTTTCCAGCATAATCACGCATTTACGCACAGTTATGATTTTTGTAGATTTCTGAGCATTGGCCAAATAAGCAGCCTGGTGGATTTACTAAAAATGATCTTTGATTTAACCATGGCTGAATATATATTCTGTTTAGCCATGATTTAACCGTCCAGCTAACTGGTGATTAGGATTACTAATGCGAATGTGAACCACTCTAAATAAAATTTTACCCCATAGAATTTAGCTTTTTACAACAGGTATATCGATAGTATACATTTTATTTTGGAAAGTCTGAAAAAGCTGTAGCGATGCGCTGTGTTATGTTGGAAAGCATGAAAAAGCTGTAGCAGTACGCTCTGCTCGGCAGAAAAGCACTACGATGTTGTGATATACATAAAATCTCAAGTGTATACTTTAGATATTAAAAACTAAATTACTCAGCACATTCTTCTACTTCAAGCACATGGTAAAAAAAGTAAACAATTAAATGTTTTACCTTACAGACTGGGTGGCGTTTAATTAAATGCTCGTCAGTAAGTTAATACCTTTTTTTTTTACTTATTGTCATTAAACTAAATTTCGTAATAAATCGATGATTATATCACGTGACGCAATTAAGCGAAGTGTGTGTTCGTCACAAACTTTGTTCATAACGTTCTAGCGATAATATCTTGTGTTTTAAAGGGCATGCACATAACGCTTTAAATAATGTCTTTATAGCCGTTGATCATGATAGACACTATGGGGTTAAGGACAATAGTGAGTCATCGGGTTGACACCAACTCTAGTGATGCCACTGAATATATTTTGTTAGTATAAACTTTAAAAAATGTTTAAGTCAAACTAAATTATAAAAATTGCATTACATAAAATGTCATAATTATTGCAAGAAAAACGCAATGAATAAAGAGTCCATGATTATTCCGTAATTATCCATTATTATTCCGACTATTTGCAAATCGCGACACACGAGCGTAAAGAGGGACATTAGGGTTCATTAAGTAGTGGGTATAAAGCATCCCCCCACTTTATTTCTATGGGTGCCAGAGTTTCCCAGCACTCACGAAATCAGCGCTGCTTATTGTGTTTTTGACCATTTAGATCTGCTCATTTTAAATCGGCGTCTTGTTCTAAACATTCCTAGCATGTGTAGTATATAAATTCGTATTAAACAATTTTTTTGAACAGATATTCAAATAAAAACAAAAAACTTGAATCTGAAAGAAAATCCACCAGCTAAATGAAATTGCAAAAACTATTTTTATATTAGACACTGTCATTTTGCATCAGTGCTAGACTAGACATTCCAAACGACAACAAAAATCACTATGTCACTATAAACCAACTGTTCAGTCTAGACAAAAATGACAATTTAGGATGCGTTGAACTTTTATCACGGAACCAGAACCTTACTATCTACGTTTAACAACGTAAAGTTCAATTTCATCATTACAAACAAGACGAATTCGTTTACCTTATTCCCAAAGTCAAATTGAATTGTGAATGCACTTGTAATTATTATTTGAAAACCTGCAGTTCAAATACAACCACCAGGAAGCGCAATTGCTACAATCTACAAGAAGATGATATCACGTGTTACAACATAGATCATGTGAATAACACGGCTTCTTGTTCACGCTACGTGTTCCTATCATGTTGCCAAGCCTTCTTTTCAAATGACAAGAAACGAAACTTTCGTGTATACAAATTAAAGTTACTGGAGGACATTCTGACCATTGAGTTTGCCTTTACGGTCGAAGATCGAAAATACAATCGCAACACTACAGTACTGTGGACCATTCCTACTTGGATCGATCAACTCGTCGTCGATGAAAACATCGTGATCACCTTCAACGTGACAAAAATCGTTGATAATCAATGCGACTTATCGGGTCAATAGATTTATTATTTTAAACAAGAAAACCAATTTTATACGGACATTTCCCTAAATGCAGAATTCGACTGGTATTATTTGCGTAGAGAAGTTTGGTATTGCAGTCAAACTCATGTACCGATACCCCATTCTCCACGTCCAGTGGAAGATTTATTCAAATTTAACGTGATTGACTGTAAAGCACCCCCACCCATTCTCAGTTGGACACTTAGCGACTTTAGTATTTATAAAGATCACCGTCTAGTGACGCCCTCCAAAAGGCAGTTTTCTGAAATGTACGGAAATCGGTGGACCATGCTAGATAAAAGTTGTTTTTTTTCGGAAAACTCACTTTTATCATGATATCCAATAAGTTGCAACTTATGGTGTTGACGTTATCGGACAAGGTGCCACTGAAATTTTCGTCACGACTCGATTTTCCGAAAATTATAGTAAAAGTGATTTCTATGCCCTCGGGAACTTATGACATTATAGGTGGCTTTGTGGAGTACGCGACACTTCATCGATTCGATGTCAATGACACTACTTCATTTCCATTGAATATTTTCATCGATAATCCCAATACTTCTTAATATCAACATCACCTGCATGAAAAACCGAAATTGGGAGAAAAACATCTGCGTTTCAATGGATGACAATGTCTTTACAAATGAAAAATATTTCAATTCACACGCAACACTAATCGGATTCTCATGTTCACTGATTGTGATTTTAGCGTGGATTGTCGTAAAAAGAAACATGTTTTGAAAATCAGTGTCAACGATCTATGCCAAATTTAATTTGCCTAGATTTGAAACGTTCTAATCAAAAGACCATGGTGAAGATACTGAAATTGTCGACTTGGATCTTGATCTATTTGGAATATGCCATCACGACATGGTACAAGGTAAATTATCACAAAAAATAAATCTCAGTAATTTATCACCAATAAAACTTTCTGCAGGAAACTTTTTAGTGGTAATAAATTATATTTATATAGATATGACGCATTACCTGAGCTTTTTGCAGTCTCGATAGTTAAAAGATTAAAGATCACCTCAAATAATTAAAATTCTACAATGTTTTTAATATAAAAGGTCAGAGCTAAAGCCATCAAACGGTCCTTGATTAATCCAAGTTACAAAATAAACAAGTACATTAAAAATGCTTTTTAAGCATACTCGTTATATACTGTCATATAGAGATATACTGTAGTTTGTATGTACGTACGTACACACAATGCAAACAATTAATTTTTGATTTCTGAAAGTTTAGATTTATGCGAATTTCGATTCATGCAAATTTAAATTTATGCGATCGTTGAGTAATTCGATATTTGATTTATGCGAGTTTTGAGTAATTCCATTTTTGATTTCTGCATGTTTCCATTCATTTATTTATATATGCTCTTTTTTACATTGAACTTCCGCAAGTTTTTTCATGCGAAAGACTTAGCCTTTTTATCTTTGGGGTTCTAGTGAATAATTTGTTTATTTTCATTTTTTTCTCATCGGGCTAAAATGATATTTGACGTAGACTATTTTAATAATAATTAGTAAAACTGATTATTACTTAGTAAACCGGGAAGTATAATAAGTTCACGTGTACTTAAAAAGTAGGGTTATATAAACAACACTTTCATAATTATATTTTTTATGTATGCCTAAAAGCTTATCCGTCCCAGCATCCCAGTTCACTGGAACGCATGGTGAGCTTTAGAATCCCAGAATGGATCGTTCCCCAATCGTTTCCCAGAATGGTAAACAATCTCCATTTTTGACCAAGATAATGGTTTCCGGTCGATATGTCATTTCGTCCCACTCATGGGAAAAAAATACAAATAAAACCTATATCATTTTCTATAATCTTAAGAGATAAAGCAATCACGAGAAAAAATAGTTAAAGTTCTGGTACAGTGGTTGCATTTTGTTACATGTAATATTTAGATGTATATGTAATATTTTTTTCCAGATAAAATAGTTGAAGATTTGTTAAAGAATAGCAATGAAGACATTACACCAACGGACAACTCAATCGAATTTAAGATCTACTCGAGTGGTTATGTTATGATTTTAACTAAAACACATGAAGATGTTGAAAAATAGACTTATTTAGACTTTATTTAATAAAACAAATTGAATATATGTTAATTCCGTATATACAATTTCGTTATTATACGACAAGAAACCACTTTCAGATTTTCGGTCATGTGGGAAACATTTCGCTATTATACGATAATGTGCGGAGGTACACAAGTGGATCGTGTTAAACCATAGTAAACTAACTTTTTTTTTTTACAGTTTTTGAGGTGATGTACAAAATAAGGGCATTAAGTCGTGATCTAGACATAGACTAAGATTTATATCACTAGACCAATTAGAAAAAGTTACAGAGCACTTTGAATCAATTGGAATAACATGCAACCCTATGGACAAACCATACAAAAAATCATCGAAACTGAAATTGTTTTGGACTTAGTTCGGTATGGTTTAAAGCTATCCCACGTGAGAGAACGCTGATGTTTTGATTACGCAATGTAGACGCCATGTGGGTTGGCGCAAATAATAGCCCATTTACAGTATTAGAAATTCTGTGAAAAACTTTTTCATTTAATTGAAATCACTAGATGCGATTATTTTTATTTTCAGGTAATAACCGTCACACTGATCGAGGACTACTTCAGTTGAAATACTAGAATTACAAAAATAACTTATTTTTAGAATAATATATCAAGTGATATGAAGCTTAGAAATTGGAAACTATAACGAGTGCCTTGAGACGTTGCTACCCTCTCCGTAACAGAAAACGACGTGCACGCGACACTGATAGAACTGGACCACGAACGAAAAAAAAACCATTAGACAAATCACAGTAGAAGAGATCTTTCAAGCCAAAAGACCATTCAGACCAAAACTTCATCTCGTGATAATGGAACCGAAAAAGGAAAAACGTCTACGTAAGGTAAAAAAATAAAAGTCAACGACTGAACCAAAAGTCCAAACTACTTAAGTTATTACGATATGGTAATCTTGATAAAACAGGAATCTGCCGATAGCATTTTTTGACAGTGAGTGTTAGAACCACTAGACCGAGCACCAATGTTTCCATTGATGGAAGAAGATCTCAAGAAAAGTTTTGAAGTTGGTAGACGTCTATGATGAGATTTCATCAAAATTGAACCGAAAAAGTCGAACAATTTTTCCTTCGATGCAGTTTCTTTTTCTTCCCAAAACTCATCATCGACACTTTTAGGATGTCTGACAAAAAGCTCAAATTTCTTGAACGTTTGATTAAAATCCAGAAATTTAAAAAACAAAATCAATGTTTTGTCTCCAATCATTAAAAGGATGGAGACCAAAAGATTGGATTAATTATTAACAATTTATTAATAATTAATAATTGCTCTGAGTTGTTTTTAATTTATAAATTTAAGAAAATAATTAAGACTTACGATGAATATTTAAAGAAAGATAGGAAATTAAAAACAAATTATGTCCAAATTGTTCAAGTTAAAATAAAGTTTGTTTTGTTTGTATAAAAACTTTTGTAAACGTTTTAAATAAACAAAATCCCATTTTCAAGTCTTTAAATTATAAGTTACATAGATAACAATCTCTAATATTAAAATAATTACAAAATTAAACACACTGTTATAACCTTATGAAATTGCAATTCTAGTAGTGGCGAAAATGTTTAACTCTTTTTATAATGCAAACAAAGTAGAATAAACAAAATTCTAAATCCTACTTTTACAGTACATGAAAAATTATCATTGAAAAATCACTGAGAAGTGCAAAATTAAACATTAGTTTTGTTATTTATTTTGTTTATTTTGCTTCAGAAACTCATATATATATTCTAAATCTGAAGAGTCAGCTTCAAACTGGTATCCAACATCAAGATATTTGATTATTTATTTATTGCAATCCGAAGCGATTAATAGAATAAATTCACACAAAATAAACAAGTAGCATGAGACTTAAAAAACCCTTACTGCATCAAAAGTACGTAAATATACAAATTGTTTAACGTACGTTTTTAGTAACTTAAAACATGATGAGAAGTAAACTTCCTTAATCTAAAGGGAAGTTTGTTCCATTTATGATAATATTTATAAAAGAAAATATATGTAACTCTGTAGACTTGCTCGTATGAAATGAGGAACTAGATAACAACCTAAAAATGTCAACAAACAAGTTTTTTGTTTAATTATGCTATTCTATCAAAAGTAAATTATAAGATACTTGGTAAAAAAGTAAGCTTTTGCTTTTTTTGTTAATTCACGTAAACTTTTCTTTCAGATATTTTTTCACTCATGAATGATACGCATATAATGATTTTTGGTTCACCGAGGTAATTGATTAATAGTTCCCACGACATCAAAGTAAATGTATTACCAAAAATTACGAAAAAGAAGTCGATTTTTTAGAAACATTTCTATGGTAAGTCCCAATCTGAACCATGTAGGATAATGGATTATTATTATTATATGGTTGATCTTATATTTACTACGGGTATAGCTACTAAAATATATATATTATCTACTATATCGATTATTATATGGTTGACTACTATATTTCCGATCTAAACCATATAGAATAATAATTATACTATATGGTATGCTATACAAAAAAATTACATTAACACCCTTTACAGCTTAATTCTTTTAATGTATTATATTCGATTATATTATCTTCACTGTTTTGTTCTTACGGAATTTACTATTATTATTCACCAATGCGGTCATTTTGGATCTGACAATTCGATTTTCTATCACGGTCCAAGATCAAGAAAATCGTAATACTACAGTACTGTGGTGGGTTCATTCCTACTTGAATCGATCGTCATCAGCAAAAAACACTATGCTCATTTTCAACGTGACAAAGGCTATCGATAGTCAATACGATTTATCGCGCCAATAGATTTATTATTTTAATCGTATTCACCTCTTTTACACGGGATTGTGTCAATGAAAACGTCCAATTTTATTTCCATAAAATGGGTCGGTTTCATAAGTATAACGGCAGAATGGATCGAATACCAAAACACATTGTAGAAAGGAGTCTCGCAGTCAAGCTGATAAAATGTGAAACTGGTAATCCCATTTACGAGTGCATTCAACGCCACAATTTTTTTTCACAAAAACCACAGCTTAATGTCAAACAAAGAATGCATTGTTTAATGAATTATACGGAAAATCATGAACCGTGCTGGATAAAGCATTTTTCTATAGAAAACCTAATTTTATCATGAAAAGCAACAAGAATCTACTGTGTCTATTTTTTAAACAATCACCTAATTTTTTGTTTGGATTTCAAGTTTTTGATCGAATTTCGAACTTTTCCTCAAATTTTTGTTGGAATCTCGAATTGTTCAAACCGTTCGGATGAAACCTTTCGGATCTCCGAGGGTCAACTAAAATTAAATTTTTCAATTCATACAAGGCTATGCAATGCAAATAGTTACTAGCATAAATTGACGACTACTCGTTGATTGACTGTCATCTCCATATAATATTTCAATCTCTCATCCCTTGACATTTTAATATCACTCACATAAAAAAAAAACGAAGACGGAAGAAAAATATGAATCACAAATAAAAATCTTTTTTTTGATGTCCATAATACAAATCAATATTTTTTTCTACCATCGTTCAGCATTTCCTGCTAAACATAAGTCAACAGATGTGTAAGAATCGTTAAAACGTCGCTCGCAATAAGTCTGATGATGATAGTTGATCTGAGCAGTTATTTGGGCTATTGCAATGTACAAAAAAAAAGTAATGGGAGTCGAACGTTCCAAGTAATTCGACTTTTTTTTTGTCGTTTTCTATTTCCTAACAAACTATAAAGAAATGATAATAAAGAATGGCTTTTGGAAATCCGTAAAAATCCATCTAATGAAGATATAGGACTTTCATTGTGTGTCAGCAGCGAGTTATTGGGCGACGTAATAGTGCTATAGGTAGTCCTAACTTTCGGCGAAAGTTACGTATTACGAAAACTTTAGAGTTAATGAAAAATCGCATATATCGAAATCCACAAAAAGTGAAAAATCTACAGTGACAATTCAGCATTTGCTCCTGTAGCCTACATTAAGTGGCGTGCACTTTGTGAAAGGAACACAGCGGTTGAAGATGAAGTCACTCGTGCACCACAACACAGAATCGCATACTAGAGAAAAGTTTGCTTATGGATGGAAAAAATGTTGTCACCATGATCACAATGAAAATGTGTTCAAATTGTGATTTATCGTGGTTTAACCATACACAGTTGAGCTTCATACAACGAGTTCAATAAGAAGCACGATCCTCGTTATAAGAAAAACTGAAAACAGCATTTCACCCTATGAAATGCCTAATTCGTGCAAAACTCTTATCCGTTTTAGCACATTTACTATACAAAATTAAATGTATTTAAATTAGTTGACGTAAATATCTACATTACTTACAAGATTCACTTATGTTTACCATATCTTTTTTGCAATTACTGTTTTAATTTTAATCGTAAAGCATTTGAAGGGCAGTTACCGGTCAGCTCCACTATTTGCCGAAAATTTTTTATTTTTTAAAAGATATGATTGTTTGGAAATTCTGCGTTGTTTGGTCTGAGAAACAAGCCAATCTGATGCTCAGATACCGAGATATTAATAGATGGCGCTGACAGTCACTGTTCGGTGCATTAGCCAAGTTAACTGACCTGAAGCTCTTTATTATTTGTTGTGTACTGATTTTAAAACAGACATCCCGTTTCACATTTTCCTTTACTGTGAAAATAAATAAATATATTTACCAGTAAAGTATTTTTGGCCAAACATGTATTAACAAAGTGATCTGTACATATCTACGAGCGTATATTATTTAAAACATTTTGTATATTTCACTGTTTAAAACGTTTTTTTTTTGTAGATACTGTAAAATTTTAGAAAGTGGAGCTAGTCGGTTACTGTGTGTACGCTCCCCCCCCAGTCCTTTATTTCATCTTTTATTCACTTAAAAGGGGACATCATTTATTTTTAGTTACTCCCACTGGTTTAAAAAAATCTATCACACTCATTGTTTGAGAATAAATTGAGCACAGAGATACAGTACAATCACTATTAAATGACGGGCTTGTCGATTGCGTCACTGAATAGTGCTTGATGTCGAAGTTTTGGTTGTTGAATGAAAGGTAATTTTACTCTTGAAACCGTTCGCGTTTACATGAAATTTCTCTATGTAGGAAATGCTCGTTAATAGGTGCATCGACTGTAACACTCAAAAAAGGCTTCATTAACCATAGCAATCGATGAAATGTTTCAATCAACCATTCGAACTCTTTTCCATTGGCATTTCACGTTTCATACAAAACTCTCTGAAAACTTTGAAAGTCTTTTATTTTTTTAAATTCCAATTTGGTAAGAAATGAAACATCTCTTTGCAACCGAAAAAAAAACTACTTTAAGTAACTTTTAAAAAACGTGAGTCCACAAGGTCCACAAAAGATTTCAAGAACTCCCAAGACTGCACAAATCCGTAGTTTCTTGAAGAAGCAAAGCTACCTTAGTGAACTCTTAAAAGATTAGTTGTCGCCTAGGTTACAGGACCAAACTTTTTCCTTTCAACATTTTCAGAGTTTATTCAATGACAGTTTTGGACGCGAACGACATCGGCAATTGATGTTCTGTGCTCAAAGAATGTCATGTTGTGAGCCATCGATCGTTGGCTCAGGGGTTAAAATGGCTCGACAAATCACTAACAACACCACCCATCTATTTTCCTCTTCAACAGGTTAATTATCCCAACGTTTTCACATCCCAGCAGTTATAAATTGCACATTTCGGGTGGCACGACATTTTGACTGGCTAGGCCATTATAAACAACTCAACTCGGGATCAACAGATTGTTGCCTATCGACTTGCAGTGAGTTAGTAAATGGGAAATTTGTTTTTACGTGTACCAAGATGGGATGTCAATAAATTGATGAAAAATGTCAAAAATGATCGCACATACAACTTATCACAACATTCCGAATCGTTTCAAATGACTACAGTGGAGCTACACTATATTCTAATGACAAAATCTGTATACTACGTCACTTCGAAAAATTGGAAATCGGTTAGCTCCGCCCACTTCGTTTAACCATTGAGCTCCCTCAATTTCACCATGAATCTTAAAAATGTTCAAATTTCGACACATGCGATTTTCGATTTACGTGATATTTTCATACCACATAAACGTTCGAATAAATCGAGAGTTATTTTTAAAATGATATGCATATGAAGTAGCTCTACTTGATAAAATATCTTGTAAAAATTTTAAAATAATTAAGTTTGAAAATAATTCACATTTCAATATTTGCGAGTTTTGATTTACGAGCAGTTTTTGCGCATATCGTACATCTTCGCAATGAATGAAGCACATGTCTTTAAAATGGTATAAAAGTGAGCTAGCTCTACTTTATAAATTTGAATCTCAAAAGTTTTTAAAATATTCAAATATGCGATTTTTCATTAATTCGAGGGTTTTTTTCTCCACATCGCGCAAACTTTCGCATAAATTGTTTACATGTGAAGCAGCTTTAAGATATTTATTTAAGTAATTGTAAATTTATAAAATTTTAACTAAAATTTGTAAAAGTTTTAAATTTTGATAAACTGCAAGTCACGGTACTATTACGATTTCCGCGAAATTTTGTACGTAAACCCACGCATAAATAGAGAATATAACATAGTATATAACATTGTATTCCACGACCATTGTGGGTCGAATAAAGTTTAATAACAATAACAATATACATGTGAAGTATAGTCTACTACTCGAGTATTATAGCTATTTATAGTAGCTCTCTACTAACTACTCGATGAAATTTCAACTGTAAACAACTATAAAATTATGAAGTGGAAAATCAATGGCAACCGCAACCTATTTAACTGGATTAATCAAACTTTGGCCATTATCAAAACACTGTTACGATAACAATCCACTTAATTAACCATTTATTGATATTGATCATTATTCCAATAAACATTAATCAATAGCACTGATCTATTATTTCAATTGCAAGTTATCGCCTGCCATCACCAACCCGAGGCGCCAGATGAGAAGAGACGAGACATAATTATTAATTAATATCCAACTGTATTATTTAATAAACAAATTAGTTTAACTGAATTAAAATTAATTTTAATTTAATTCAAATTATTCAATGTTTTAACATGTAACATGGTAACTGAGGTAACTGTACATAAAATGTACATATAGTTACCTTCGTTTAAATTGATAGTTGAAACAAAACATTTAATACGATGTTCGGCAAAATTGTATATTCGATGTGTGTATAACACGCACATTAAAAATACTTTTTTAAACATACCTGTATACAGTATATATTACGAGTACATTAAAATACTTTATGAGTATACTCTATATAGCCTACTGTTATATACAGTCGTTCATACATAATGCAAAAAAATCCATTTTTAATTTCAATCAAAAATGTTTCTCTTTATGCGAATTGCTATGCGAATTGGAACTTAAACAATCTGAGTAAATTCGATATTCAATTTATGCGTGTTTTCAGTGATTCCATTTTTTGATTCCTGCATTTTTCGATTGATGCAAATTTTCATTAATGCGAATTTCGATTTGTGCGAATTTAAATTTATGCCATCGTTGAGTAATTCGATATTTGATTTATGCAAGTTTTGAGTAACTCCATTTATTAACTCCAACTAATAAAAAAATATTGAAAATTGCAAAAATAATTATTAAAAATATCAAAAATCGAAAAAAATATCAAAAAACATCAAAATGAAAAACATCGAAAATATCGAAGACCGAAAAAAAAGCAAAAATCCACGTAGATTTACTATAGCTATCAGGTTAAACAATGATATCCACGGGAAGCATACGTATGTTTACAAAGAAAACACACGCCGTCGCTAGCTGGCGTATGTTACGCCAGGACATCTAGTAAAAATATAAAATATTCACTATCTCATAAATTTAATAGATTTCACCTCACTCTTATTAAACAATTTTCTTCGGCTGTTCGCAATGAAAATCAATAAGCATCTTTCGGATAAACAATAATTTAAAAAAACAAACTGCCCAAGTAAACCACTAAACGTTTCGTTCTTCTTCTTTAAGGACTGTTTCAGTAAAAAATTCTTTCAACAATAATGTAGATGGTTCTGAGTGTTTTTCCTAAAGAAATTTCTCCACAAAATAGAACAAAAACGTTAAGTGGCGGCACTCCTAGCTGAAATTAGCTGAGTTTTTTTCATGTAATCTGTCATTCAAAATCCTAAAAAACACTTCACATGTAGAGTTTCAAAGTAAACAACTATAAACTGAACTACAATTTGTTCCGTTATTAAAGTTTTTTCACTTTGCATTAACGATGTTTACATTAAAGAAACTTTTGGCAAAAATCAATTATCACGAAGGGTTGGCCCCCAGAGTACGCCAACACCTGCGTAACAGAAATTTACCCAAAACTTCAAATTTTCCATTCTTTATAAGTAAATATTTAGATTTGAGAAACGCATCATTATACGTATACTATACGAGTAATGCGTTAACAAAATGTTTCCATTGTAATCAATATACTGTAACTTATACGCCACGTAGGTATTGTAATCACTTTCTGGCAAAAGCTAGAATGATAACAATAACCAATTGATGAAATAGGTTGGCGTTTTCTGTTTGTTAAAATTGCTCTAAAAATATATTTTTATACTGTATATACAGGACGAGTCAAAAGTACGATTCCGTGGTAATATTCGAAAAGCTATTGTAATAAGAATTTTTTGATATAATATCACTTTCATAAGGCTCTTTACAATGGTGGCATTTCCATTAACCTCGAGTTGTTACAAATTGGAAATCGCATCGTTATATTAGAAATCGCATTGTTATATTGGAAACTATGAGTCGTAGGTACCAAGCATATTTAAATAGTTGTAGGCAACGTCCCATTTAGTCACAATCCACTGTCATTTTATTTAATATATCCAACAGATAAAAAAGTGATCCAACAATAATGATTGAAAGCGTGATGCTGCTACAAAAACTTCGTTGCAAGTCACTAGCAACAACAGTGCATGGTTAATTTAAACAGGAGTTTAAAGTTGCATAACAACTATAATAACATAACATAACTGCGTAG
Source organism: Cryptops parisi (assembly GCA_034695005.1). Taxonomy (NCBI): domain Eukaryota; kingdom Metazoa; phylum Arthropoda; class Chilopoda; order Scolopendromorpha; family Cryptopidae; genus Cryptops; species Cryptops parisi. The sequence continues at coordinate 9 of JAQIWH010000714.1, read as the reverse complement.
TATTAGCAA